>DVXP01001682.1:0-14359 GCA_018235645.1 Junonia grisea | reverse complement strand
TCAAATGCTAGCAGAGGATGGAGGCCCCTAGAGAACAGGAGCCCCAAGCACGTGCTTGGTGTGCTTATACGTTAATCCGCCACTGAGCAAAACATTTATACTCTTAAATACAACAAACATTTAAGTAATATTTTCCTTCTGTATAACACTTGAATGACTTACATTGAGATGCTGACACGTTGCGTCGATCCTAACCAACGATTACAGATTAAAATCGAAACAACTTTATACCAATAACTAGAGCTAAGAATAGAGAAATAACTATAAACATCACTCCACCTACCAAATCACACGAAACGAAACGAAACAAAACGAAATCGCCATAATATTTAGTTACAAATAAGTACATAAGAAAATTATTTAATCAACGAAAAACAAACTATTTTTATAGCATTAAAGACACAAAAAAGATTATAAAGTAAATATTTGAAATACGCAAACGATTACTGCTGTCATAAAATGTGACAGTTAAGGCAAGATGGCGGCACGCGCCGACACGTACGCATTTTCGCGCGCGCGGCAAAATCTATTACAATGACAATTTGATAATAATTGATGTAATTTAGCCTTACAGTGACATTTAAAGTATGTCATTTGGCGCATACGGGGCACTATTGTTCGCGGAGAACATAAAACACTTAAAGTTGACATGGACAAGATAATTTTCTTAGTAATTAAAAATTTAACAATCTTCAGATAATAAATAAATAAATAAATAAATGAACGAAAGACACTCAACGCCCCCCCAGTAAGATCATTGGACCTTGCGTCGGGGCACCGGATAACACAACACAAACACAAACACCCAGACCACGACAGACAGATATGGCCAATACAGATGACTGCCATGAGCGGGGATCGAACCCGCGACCGTTAGCGCTTCAGTCACTTGCAGTGATCACTGCGCCAACACTGTCGTCAAATAATGTATGCAGAGAAATGTTAAATCGGTTCGGGACTTTTTAAGCGGACTTTTAATAAAGTCCGATTTACGGAACTTGAACGATCTAAACTATGCGCAATACCCTGCGCAAAATAGATTAGGTCTACCAATCAGAGACGAGATTACTTCTATGGGCATGCGCGAAGTTCAATTCGTGTCAACATTTCAAGTTGGTTAAACAATAAAGTTTACCTATACCTCATGTACATCATAAGATTTTATATGTCATATATGGATCCACTAAAACATAGATCATATTAATATAATTTATATAACATAAATAGTTATAGGTGCTTAATTATAATGTACTATAATTAGCAAAATTATATAAGTAAATAAGGAAAATAAAACATTATGTCGAGTTTGGACTTGCGTCCTTAGTAACATTAAGTTAAAGTAGTTCTAAGTTCTTGTTGATTAAATGAATTTACGTATAGAGGAAAAAAAAATGTAAACAATGGAAAATCAAAGGCATGGACAACTGTGAGCCCATGGATGCATATTTCAAATAAAAAAATAAATGTTATATATGTATTTGTCACGGAATGTCCTCGTTTGTCCTGTCCTTCGTGTGCGTAAACCATTAGATAATTCATGTAATTTAGCCTTAAAGTGAATTTAAACTATGTCTATTACTTAGTTGCTATGTAAGACTTTGGACTAGCGTTTGATATTCATAAACCTGAATTCTAATTTGCAAATGTTTATTTCTGTAAATGGACATTTGTAAAGATGTATTTGTATTTATATAAACATTCGTTTCTAGGTCTGGTCCTTGTGGGTCTACCCACCGTGCCTCGGCGAGCACGTAAAGCCGTCGGTCCCGGTTGTTATAAATAACACCTGATAACGATCGTTACTCATAGTAGGTAATATTCCAGTCTAAACGGTTACTGGCTTGCCCTCTGGGTTGCGGAGGTCAGACGGGAATCGCTCTGCGTAAAAATCAGTAAGCTGTCAAAACTTAGGCTAGAATAAAGCAGACCCTAGTTAAGTCCGGGAAAAATGTTAGGAAGAAGAACTATACCTACTAAATACGGCATCTATTTATTTATTTTATTTTAGAAAATATTTTTTTTATTTCCATGTAAACGAAAATGGCTGTTGCTAAAATTACAAAATATGTTTTTTTAAATTCTAATAAAAGCTTATAAAATAAATTTTATAACTTTTTAATGATGTTTGTTTATTCTAATTATATTATTGTTTGCAGTTCCGTGACAAATATAGAAGAAACTTTGAAAAATATACTAGTACAAGATTTACTTTCAAAACATCCAGCATTTGGACAAATAAAAGTAGACACGTCGAGTATTGTAATTAAAAGGGATTTAGAACACACTTATCATTCCGAACAATATGTTAAAGAAGCAATGAACGAAAGCATGGCAACTAATAACGTTAAAGGTCAAGCGCCTCCAAATCTAAAAGATAAAACTTTACAAAGTCGAGTGGGTGTTGTACGTAAAACTACAATAAAGCCAAATCAATCATCAAAAAATAATGATCCAGATGAGCCCGATATTGACACTGAAAATATACCAGTTGTTCAAGGATCTTTTCAAATAACTAAAACAGAAGCAGATATAACGGAAAACAAACATAGTTCAAATCCATCGCGATTTGACGATAAATTGAATAAAGGCTTTTCAACTCCAAGAACAACAACAACAACAACTAAATCTTCGACATCTAAATCAACTCCTTTTCGAAACACAAGCACCAAAAAAGTTATGACCACTACACCAAGGATTCGCCCAGTCACGATAAAATCAACTTTAAATATTAAACCAAAGATTGAAGATAACAGTAGTAAACAGAAAGAAGTTAGCACACGAAAATCAATAACTTCAACACCAACAACAATTAAAACAACAAAAATTACAACAACATCAACTACTACAATGGCAACAACAACAAAAAATGTATCGCAAATTTTATTTGATCTTCTTACAAATGAAAATCATGATAAAGATTTGCCAAAAATTGATACATTGTTTACAGTTCCACACGTAATCGATAATGAACCTTGGCGACCTATAACAAGACCATATTTTGAAACTACGAGTAAGGAGCATGTAATTCCTGAAGAAGATGTGACAGAACGAAGTGCAAATGATAGAATAGGTGTGGCAGAAGTTGTTGAAGATACTTCACTATTGGAAAGTATCATAAATCCAATGCCTCCTGCAAAACAAAGAGATAAAACTACACGTAGACCTTCCGGCTTACATAACATAGACCCACATTTAGGCGCTGATGTTTATGTACCCAGTCCAGTGTACACCAGCTTTACCCTTCCTGCTTTTGTTCCACAACTTAAAGATATGGAGACTCTCGGTTCAAGTTTTCCGAAACCACATCCTTTACCAGTTGATAAGATAAGCAGTGTCGTAGAAATCCCTGAAGATATACAAGATAATGATGATGATGGAAAACCAATTGTGAGACCACCCAAAGACAAGAAAACCTCAGTTACCATCAATGTAATACAATTTGACCAAAATGATAACAGTACTGAAAAGGTGTCGATAGAAGGTATGTCAATACTTAAAAAACATAACACTTCCGCTACTTCTATAAAGCCTACGACAAGTACTACGACTAGCAGTAATGAAATCACAACCACTTCCAACCACCCGTTAATTGAGATTTCTACAAATAAGCCTCTTGATAATAAAACTAAAGATCATGGAAAAGAAAACTCTACTAAACGCCCTAATAATAAGGTATCGATCATACCCTCGACCAGTTTGCCGCATCATACTTGGGAACTAGTTAATACTTCAACTAGCAATAATGACAATTTAAACAAAAATTCTTCTCTTCAAAAGTACTACAACGATACTTTGCAAGCGATAATAACAAAAAATGATGCAGTATCACCAAATACGACTCCTAGATTTCCGAGTAAGATTTCCATTTTACGAAACTTGACAGAAATTATAAAACGATATTCACAAAATACATCAGAAAAACAAAATGAATCCACAACACCACAGACAACTACCACGCCACAGATAAAAACTAGTACTGAGTTGATAATTACTGAAGATGAGCATCCTCATGTCCCCGATGAAATGACGGGTTATGTAGAAGTAGTTTCAGATGAAGAACTTGAAACTACAACAGCTAGAATAATAACTTTAATGCCAGCAAAATCGAATTTAGGTTTCAATCGACCTCTACGACCTAGACCAAAAATTGAACAACAAGGAACCAAAGAGGAAAAACGGGGCTTTTTAAATCAAAATCAAGAAACAGAATCAATAATAGATAAAGGAAATATCGACGATGTTATTCATAATTTATCCGAACACATTCCAGAAGCTTCGGAAATTGTAACAGCATCAACAGATATTAATAATGATAGATTAAATAATATTAAAAAATCTAACATGGCATCTTTAAGAATGCCCGAAGTAGCAGGTAGTCCTTCAAGTGGAAACAGGCTTCCTAAATCTAACGATGATTTGATATATTCAAGTAGTAGTAACTTTGTAAAGAATGTTTTGGGAAGTTCTAACGAGACTCATATACCAGAAGGAACTTACAGAGTATCGTATCATGTGACCGGAAGCGTAAGTACGAAAAAAGCGAACAAAACGCAAAATCTTCCAGCTTATGAATTGGCTTTAGAACCAGATGTCGTACTAGAAATACCTGTTAATCAGAGCAGCGCTTTAACAGCTGATAAATTAAGACAGCTTGCAAGTTTAGCAACTATTTCGGATTTTAACAATAATAGTTTATTTCGAGCTCCTGGCGGAATCATTTCAACAAAAGCAATTCCATCAAGCTATACATTAAACTCAGCTGGATTTAAAATATTAACTAAAACTTATAATAAATACGAAATACAGTCGAACAAAGATGAAAACAATGTTGGTAAACCGGAGAAAACGTATAGTAAACCTCAAAAAATTAAGGATGTCGTTAAAGAAGAAATTGAAATAGGTGAGAAATACTTAAGATTAACGTTCAACAATATTTTTTTTATTTAAAGATTGTAACCATATTTATTATGAAATTTTTAGTTTCAGAAGAATGTAACAACGCAACGTCTTTTTTATGTGCTAGCGGCGCATGTATCCCTCTAACATCACGATGTAATAGACTGCTAGATTGCCCGGGGGGTGAGGATGAACGCGCCTGCACTTGTGCAGATTATTTAAGGGCTGAGTTTTCACAATCAAAAATATGCGATGGTTTTGTTGATTGTTGGGACTATTCAGACGAAAATAAATGTGGTATGTAGTTACAGTAACATAAATCATAAACCAGAAACGTAGAAACTTAATAACCATTTTCTTGCAGAATGGTGCGCTGAAGGTCAATTTGTATGTTCGAATGCAAGACAATGTGTAGAAATGACAAAAGTTTGTGATGGAACTCCGGATTGTCCACTCGGAGATGATGAAAAAAGTTGCGTCGCTTTGGGTGATGATATAGAAGATAACGAGGTGATTCCTTATAATGAAGAAGGTAATATTATTGTAAAATATGTGTTTATAAATGTAATGAATGATCTGATGACTGTGATTGATTGGTGTAAAATAACCTGCCTAAAATAGATATTTAAATTACCCCTTATAATTTGCAGGGTTCGTGATGGTGCGTAAGCGTGGTGTATGGGGCAGATTATGTGTTGAGAATTTCAATGATGTAGTGGCGCAGGCACATAGTACTCTCAAGCTACCTGATTTAGGCAGAGCCGTTTGTCGAGCTATGACTTTTAAGTAAGTAAAAATTTATTGTTATTTATTTACACATCGGACTTTTTTGTAAACCTTTTTGAGGTTTACAATACTGTAGCACATATTTTTAATCTCTCTTTATTACGTAGTTATTTTACATAATTATTAACATTCCTCATGAATCACTCTAACTATTAAAAATAGCATCAAAATTCGTTGCGTAGTTTTAAAGAAGCGTTCTCTATAAGCAGACAGTAAAAAGCAAGTACGTTTAATGTAACGATAAATGATTCCAGCGATTCCCCGTGGGTCCGTGAAGCGCGCGAGGGCCGTAAAGCGAGTTCCGTGGGCTACTGGGAGGTGTGGCACAACGCACACGCGCGGGCGGCGGACACGCGGCTGACGTTCAAACGCTCGGCGTGCGCCCGCCACCGCGCGCTAAGGGTGCGTTGTAAAGATCTAGACTGCGGGATACGACCGCACGCTGATGCGCAGCAACCCAGGTATGTAATAGTTAGGTATAGTGATCTGAATTTTAATGACTAAGTACATGATGTTTGTACTTAAAATAATTTTCCATGAAATAAGATTCATTTAAAATAAAATTAAATAAATAAATAAAATCTATTTTTAATGTTAAAAATTATAAAATAATTTACTTTTTACATTTGTCATGTTTTTAAAACATCAAAAGAAACTCTGCTAATGTGTACGCAATGTACAAATGCAATTATGAAAGAAATTAAGAGACCATATTCAGGGCAATGACATCGTACAATGTTCAGCGTATCTCGTTAATGAATAAATTGATATAATTAAATTGAACATGGCGAGGTACGCTGTATGGGCACCGGTGGCGTTGTGTTGGTTAGGGCAGTTACTCACGAGCGCGTGCGGTGGGGCAGGGTGGTGGGCGGCGGCGGCGCAGCGGCGGGCGCGTGGCCGTGGCAGGCCGCGCTCTACCGCGACGGAGACTTCCAGTGCGGAGCTACGCTCGTATCCGCGGAATGGCTTCTCTCCGCCAGTCATTGTTTCTACCAGTATGTATAATTTGATTTTCAAAACTTTATCATTGAATTTGTTTAGATGGAACTCGAGTGAAAAGGGTCATAGATTGTGATGACATGAAGCTTCTACGTAAAATGTTATTTGTGACTTATTTATGCATTCAGTTATGTATGACCTTTTCAAATTTTGGTTAAATCTCGTAATTACTTCATTTCAACTAAATGTCAAAGCTAATTTACGAATATAAATATTTCAGAGCCACGGAAGCTCACTGGGTAGCTCGTCTGGGTGCGTTACGTCGCGGTGCGTGGCCGCGCGGGCCGTGGGAGCGAGTGGCGCGAGTGCGTCAAATAGTCTTGCACCCTCGTTACGCGCCGCGAGGCTTTAGGAACGACATAGCGCTGTTGCGCGTGGACCCCTTGTCTCTGCACGCTCGTCTGAGACCCGCCTGCCTGCCAGCGCCGCGCGCGCAGCCGCCTGCCGGGCAACACTGCACGGTCGTTGGATGGGGACAGCTTTATGAACACGAGCGTGTTTTTCGTAAGTGTAGTTTTTGTAAAGAATCTAATAGCACGCGCACATGCGCGCGTATGGTCGGTATATAATGTCAAATATAGTTAAGTAAAGGCGTATGTCCCCAATTTTCGACGGTCTTTTAGTACGTCGCATGCGGTACATTTCTATGGTTATTATTTGTAACGGACAAAAAAACTTCGTCTGTTCCTTTCTCCTTATTCAATTTCACACTACTGCTGTTCGGGATACTGCTTCGCAGTAATGAAGTATAGTGATATCCTTTAAAAAATGATTAGGAATGAAAATACATAGACACAAAAGTGGTTTTGGATGGCATTCGATACTTTTTTTATGATTATTAACATCCGTTTCTCGTAACAGCGGACACACTCCAAGAGGTGGAGCTGCCGGTGATCTCGACGGCGGAGTGTCGTCGTCGCACGCGGCTGCTGCCGCTGTACCGCGTCACAGAGGACATGTTCTGCGCGGGGTACGAGCGCGGGGGGCGGGACGCGTGCCTCGGAGACTCGGGCGGACCGCTCATGTGTCAGGTACTTATAATCGGTCAACCAATTTATTGACTCCTTTGCCCAAAAGACCGAATTTATATAAATAAATTAAACGTTATTCGTTAATTTGAACAGACATTCAAACAGACTGTATGGACTGTATTGTGCAACAAAAAACCAGCTATTGTAGAATCATTCTAAATGAATGAGGACATTTGATATCCTTATACAATTTAATAAATTAAAACAAAATATTATTCAACCCATAATCAAGAAAATTTGCAAATAGTTCTGTTGTAAAATAGAGATATTAAAATATGTCAGCCACTCACGTGCGTTGCGTGAAACCCATTGAGGCTATAAAGTAATCAATCTATAAAAAATCCCGCATGTGCGAATATACAATCAAATTTATATTTTGTCCTGTTTGAACCCTATATTCTTTTTTATTAATTTACTATTAAACTTTACCAGGAGGCTGATCGGTGGTACATTTACGGAGTGACAAGCAACGGGTACGGATGCGCGCGCGCCAACCGCCCGGGCGTCTACACGAAGGTGTCCAACTACATCGAATGGATCGACAGCGTCATGTCGACTTTCACGCCCGTTAAGAACGAAACGATACCTTCGGGCAACGAACAGTATTCCAGCGAAGATTTCTACTCGGACCTAGAAGCAGCTGAGAACAAACGAATCATTCACAGAACATACGACTCCTGCAGAGGTTTCAGATGTCCGCTCGGTGAATGCTTACCAGCTTCCAGCGTTTGTAACGGCTTTCTAGAATGTTCCGACGGCAGCGACGAATGGCAATGCAGCGAAAATGCAGTGAATTCCAGTAAATTTAACCCAGATTGAGTCAATACTGTAGATATCTATAATAAGCCAGTAATAATAGAATACAATTATTCAATTTCGACTGATACTTTATAAGTAGTACGTAAGGTATATTATGTTAATGAGTCGTAAGAATCTCAATCTCTTATTCTATTTTATTATAAAAATCATCTATGCCATAAACAGCGGGCTTGTATATATAGCTTT
The DNA here is from genome assembly GCA_018235645.1 of Junonia grisea. Taxonomy (NCBI): domain Eukaryota; kingdom Metazoa; phylum Arthropoda; class Insecta; order Lepidoptera; family Nymphalidae; genus Junonia; species Junonia grisea. Next base: position 5,639 of record DVXP01001682.1, on the reverse strand, counting down.
AATTATTTTATTGCCCAATCTGTTGTCTTGTTTATGTCATTTAAATCTATTTATTGAAATTATGGACAACCTTTTTCGTTTGAATATAATTATTTCAAATGGACGATGTAGCCCATGAATAAATTAAATATGAATATAACTAGCTTATTATTTTCCTTTGTTTTGTGTGAAGTGAAAATTTTGAAAATAAAAAACATTTACACTTAAAAATTATTTTAATCTTTCCACAAATAAATTAAAATATCTTCAAAATAAGAATGGCATAATAAATAATTACAATTCTTATTAGCGATGTCATAATATTATTACGAAACACAGATGATACTGATTAACAAATGTTCCATATTATAATACTTCTATTAATACAATTATTAATTATTACAATTATATTATTAAATAAAAAAATGTAGCAGATGTCCTGTTATAAAATATTACCTTAGATCAATCACATGAAATTAATCGTAATTAAAACAGTTACTTAAAAGTAATGTTAGAGAAAGCTCCGACGAACGACGCATTTCGGGGTTTTAAAATCACTATTCGATTACAAATAGTCGAATTGAAAATGCAAACTTCCTAATTTAAATCGAGACATTCACACTGCTTAACTAACCTAACACTACTTCCCGTACCGAGCGGTACTCCGGCTGTCGGCGTCGAACTGAACATCAATAAGCGAGGAACATCTTAAGATTCACATAAAGGCCAGTAAATACTCGATTGATAGTTATTTCTACGTCACATATGATTCATATATCTTATACCTCTAGGATCGAGAAAAATGAGCAAAAGAATTTATTTACGAAGTACAAATTATACTGATCAGAATGTCCGGGAGTACTCGTTACATTATTTTATCTAGTGAAAATTTTGTGCATTCCGTTCGAAGTGGAGGCGAGTCGTGGTGAAGTTAATATATCTAATCCGTGCAGTAGTGGATGTGGGTCGCATATCGGGAGTAGCTCGCCCCGCGGTAAGAGGGTATGTTTGAGGAATAAAATAAAGTACAGCGAGTACCCGGCGGCCGGCGGTGACGCTCGAGGCTTAGCCTTTGTTCTCGACGGGCGTCGTGGTCAGCCCGGTGGGCGGCTTGTTCAGCACCGTCTTGAACTGCTCCGGTATTGGGTACTCCGTCTGAAATCGATACGCTTATATAACACTCGAAATTAGAACATGCAATGAAAGCTTGTCCTCACTTCATCTGCGTAGAAAATTAGATTCAATTTTATACATTTCCATTATTTGATTTATCACTATACGAAAATTCATAAAAATAAACCTTATAAATAAAGCTGCTTAACCGTGACAATACAATAAAAAAGAAATACATACAAGAGTTTCTGTTATATAACATTAATATAATGTAAATACGTACGTAATCGCCGCTGCTGTTCGGCACGAGCACGTTCATCTCCGAGGACTTGGAGGAGACGATCTCCACGTCGGTGGACTCCTGCGACAGGTAGATCTGGCAGCCGTCCGTCTTGTCAATCGAGATCGTCGGCACCTTGCCGAGCACCTGCGCGGTCACAATTGTGTAGCATTAATAAAGAACGAGAAACGAAATAATAAAAAATATTTAAAAATTAAAAAGCATATTAATAATATTTTGTAAACAAAAACAAAATTAATTCATTAAAAATCCATTATCTTAATTTCGTATAAGATCTTTTTGAATTTATCTGACAAGTTATTAATGAAAGACGTATATTTAGAAAATAAAATTAATCTGTCAATAATGCTTTGAATGATATCTTATTGTCAGAATTTCCGCGTATTTGTTGATCAAATTGATTTTTAACCTGGTTTACTCAAGTTTCCGTTTTAGAAATAACATTAAACATGTTGACACATACACTGTTTGCACGAGTAGTTTGAAATGAACTTGGAGCTGATACAACAGTTTGCAGTTAATGAGGAAATGGCGAACGGCGCTACATCTGTCTTGAGGAAATATTGGGAATACGCGATCGATCACATCGGAGCTCCGTTCGGACAATATTGCATTGGACTGATTAATGCCATCTATGCACACTTTACACTTTTCAATTTGGTACGTTGTAAAAAATACTTTCAAACTTATAATTCGATGACAAGATAATTCGTTCAAATACGATCAGATTTCAGTACGATTTACTCCAATTCTAGTTCTACTCACGCTGACCTAAAATACTTAAGTTAGATTATTACCGCAAAGTACTAGGCATATATTAATGGCTACTGTTTGCGGCTAAAGGCCGTGTGAATAATTTAGGCATTACGTGCATGAAGACGATGGAGCGAGCCGCTCGATACACGTGCCTATTTTCTCGTTACAGATAATGTTTCTTGTAAAATGCATCCCAACAGGCATTTACATGCATAAATTCATAAAGAATATCTATATAGCTTCGCGTGAAAAATTAAGGCAGAATCAATTAGAAATAGAAGACATAAAGTTACAGGTATTTATGTTTTTCTTTGTAGCTGATTAATATTTAAAATAAAACTAACCATTATAAATAATATCATTTAGATTCAGATAGTAAATACAAAATTAAGATTAATATCAGAGAAAGCAGAAATAGCCGAACGGGGGGAGCTGCTCAAACGAAAAGTTGAGCAACTTCGTATAGTGAGGAAACGAGTTCAAGAAATAATATTCACCAATGATGAACTGCGAAAGACGATCAATGCCAACGCGCCCCCAGAGGGAAATACAAATTGTAATGTCACTTGCACGCCCGAGGAAGGTATATTAATTATTAAATATTTAGGCCTACAAATATATTTTTATTGTTTTTACATTTAAATATATTCTTGACAAATAATGTCTGTGGAACGGTCTTATCGTCAAAAACCTAAAAAAATATTACAGCAATATTGTTTAACATTAAGAATGATTAAATAAATCTTTCAGAGTGCGAATTCATAATGGAATTATTGAAAGAGCTGAAGTCTGACAAGGCGGCTGAACTAGATCGGGACAGAATAAAAATGTTTTGTGAAGGAAACTTGGCAGAGCCCGACAGTGCGGAAAACAGTGTTTACTCTTTAGCAAATGATATGGAGAGTAAGCAAGACTATCACGTTAAAATTGTTAAAGTAACCAATGTGTATAAAGTTGCAACTCTTCGTCACTTCATTAAACAAAAGAAAATTCGACGAGCGAACAAGCAAGCTCTGTTGAGAAAAAAGGTAAAGAAAGTTTGCGTTAAAATACTTATTAACTATTCTTTCGGTAAAGGACTGGTGCGACCGCCGGGCAAAATTTATATCACATTTTATCAGGGTTATGAAGTTACATAAAGTACCATATTTTTTAATTGATTACCTGTCCAAATAGCATTTAGCTACTCAGAAGATGAAAACAATTTTGACTATATTAAAATATTCACACAACTTTAACTATTTGTACAAAACGGACGTTTATTTACTTTTTTATTGTAGATGGACGACATCAAAAAACTTTTAGAAGGTTGGCAAAAAACTTTGAAGATGGTGATCAATAATAAAGTGTCACTTGTGAACCTAGATTCGCAGCACTTGGAAATTGCGTCTCAAGAGGCCATGGGAGATTTTACAAAAGCGAAGTTCAATAACTCCTCAGATTCCGACAGCGACTTTAGGAATAGCGCAGAAAGTTGCCAAGATGACTACTGTGTAAGATGGTCGCAAGGTCAATACCGACCTGCTTGCAATTACGATGTAAGTACGGGCTGCTAACACTTGTAAATTATTAAACTTATCCCTGGTGGCTACTCTCGCTAGCCAACTGCACGGGAGTAGTCATGAATAAATTAAGCTGAGAGGAGTATGTCAGAGGTTACGCGTATTATAGTAGCGTCACCTAACGTAAGTAGGATTCTTGATGTTATGGGTAGTGAACTTGTTTCAAAAACAAATTAAAAAAAACACACTGACGGTGAATAGAAAATAAGCTGTTTGTTTGATATAAAGATAAAAATTATAAAAATTATATGACTAGACTATTACTCAACGCTTACTTCATACGTAGTAAAATATATTACTACAATTATAATTACATACTAATTACGTTTTAAAATTATCCAATACTTAAACACTGTCTGTATTCTAGGATTTCAACATGAATCTTGAAGTCAGAAGGGATTGCTACGATTTGGATGAATATTGTATAAACTACACCAGCCACGACGAAAAATGCGATTGCAGCCCGACTGCGGGAATTTTATTCATAGTCCCTGAAGAGACCAATAGCCAAGTAGAAATTGAGGAGATTAAAAATGATCCGGAATGAAATAGGACTAAAAATGAAGAAAATTCGTCTTTTCATTATATATTTTTTCTAATTACTTTTATAATACAATATTAATAAAATGTTAAATTTCGTAAGACTTTCACGGCCACAAAATCAAGCATCATATTACACGAATATCGTTCGTGTTAACTCACTAGAACCTAATTAATCCGTAATAAACATCGAAACTTACTAATTACTGTTATGAGAACACAACACGCTAATTAATTTCGACTACAGTCTCAAGTCAGAAGTTGTCTCATTTGCTTCTGTTCTCTACGATATAGGTCAAGTTTATTGTTACAAATTATTTTCTTTGTTATATACGTAATACGAGTGATGCTTTATGCTGTTATGCATATATTGTTGAAAAAAAAAAAAGATTGATTGATACAAATACAAGGGAAAAATGTCCCGGAAAATGATCGCTAGACGGCACAATTGTATAGAGTTGATGTTTTACATTAAAATTGCCTTTTTAAAATCAAATGGTTTAAAAATAAGATTATTTTGTTACATGCTTTGTTTAACGTTTTTATTTTATTGAACGAATTAGTGGTTAGAACATGTTTATTTTAACATACGGAAGTAGCTCAAACCCCGGTTAGTACCAGTGAGTTTTCAAGTGACAATAAATAAGGCGAATGAAAACATAGTAAGGAAAAAACATGTGTAATGAGTTTAATAAAATTATATGTATTGTATGTGTATCACTCGCAGTCGAGCATCGTGACAGATTATCCTAAACCTAAACCTTGTCAGAAACTAAATCGTACTTAAATAAATCTGGCACATGAAAATGTACTCTACATTTTCTTGTGTAGCTCGACGCTGGTTTTTAGCGTAAAGTTCAGTCGCGTGACGAGAATTTAACAAGAATTTTACAATGTGATAAGTACATACATACGTTCGAAAAACATTACCCTCATTCTAACGCAGTCATGTAAAAACTAAAAACCTTTAGCTTTTTCACTAAAATATTTTTATAGATAGGTAGCGTCAAATTCGGTCTCATCACGTGACCGAATTTGACGCTACCGTTTCACTATAAGTTCTCAACTTTTAAATGGTGGAGAAATTTTGAACTTGCTAGACCTACTCGGTCCTCAGCAAATGCGGTGCCAACTGCCTATAATGAAATCTTTACAGTTTCTAACTCTTTAAAACTTAATTTATTTTTTGAAAAGGGACACTTTGAAAGACTAAAAGAAAAAATTTTAGGCCGGGTTTTAGTTTTTGAACTTAATTTTATTTACATAATTTTGGGGTTATGATACCTGATTAGAAGTGTTATAAAATTCATATAAAATTTTATAAATTCTACATACATACATACAGGTCACAAGCAAATGCTAGTAATATCTATATATTTAAAATGTAC
>DVXP01001681.1:0-14360 GCA_018235645.1 Junonia grisea | reverse complement strand
GTTGTAAATAATGTTTCTTTAATACTTCAAATAGACGAATGTCATCTTAGTCTACCCGTGACCACGAACGCTGTAAATAAAGTGCTCGAAACGTCGGGATGATAAAAATAATTAAAATACGCGATTTAAATCCGTTTAAAGTAGTTTTATTTAAAATTAATTTCTTGTGAGTATCTAGGTATCCGCAAACGTAATAATAGAAATCCTAATAGGCCTTTTCATTAGCAATTCATTGAAAGAAAACAGAGGGTTCGTAAATTGAATGCGAAGTAATAAATGGATCCCTTGCATTTCAATGAGGCTTCAAGACGCATCTAACTGTGATTGATTTAGTCTCACGGAAATAATTTCTACCTGCTTGGGATTCAGTAAGGGCTCCTTGCCGTTTACTTTTTCATCGCATTTCGCTTTTACTGTTCGAGTATCTTAGAAGCTTCCAAATGTCGAATTTTATATTTTAACTTAAATTGCTTTTATTACATAAATGTAATAATTTTTGTTTGTGATATTTAGTTAACATTAGTTGAAAACCAATGATTCTTTTGTATATTATGATAGACTAAATAGTTATTAATCCATTTTCAGCAACTTTCAAAAGCTTAACAAATATAGTGTAAGTCGTTGCTACTTGTAACCATTAAGATTTTTAGTTTTATTAATAGGCTTTAACACAAAGTAACTAAGTTAGTTACAATGATATAACAAATAAACACATTGTTAATGAAACAGAGCCGTCTTGGACTAACCAACTTGACATTTATTGTTTCGAAATGAGCGTAAGTCCTGGTATTTTAATTAGCGGGATTCATGCAGGCGCCTCCGCGGGTTTCTACAAATTACTCTAATAACTAAAGTGGAACATTTGGTACCTAATGTTGTTGCAATTTATAACTTTGGTTACAGCAACGTACTCGAATAAAATTTAAAATAGAAAACAAAGGAAATTTAACATTAAAATAAACATGCGAAAACTATGCACGTACGTATAATTTTAATAATTTGTAATTTTATGTAGATTATCGGGGATGAAAAATCGATCTAGTTTATTCTTAGGTCTGGGGAAATGCGTGTTTTTAAGATTTCATGGAAAGTAGAGCTTCGAGCGAAGGTATACTGTATTTAATATTTATCGAAATATTGGATTTTTCGTTTATTTATTACACAAACAACAAACTGCTGCAATTTGAATTCTGCTTGGAAAACCAGCAATGTTTAAAAATTATAATAAAAAAAATAAAAACATGTAAATAATATAAATTTAAATACCTCCTAAATTCTAAGTTAAAACATACAATCATTGGGTATTTTACTAGCAACAAATTACAAATTCCGAATTCACGTACCCGAAACCCGAGTTACAATAAAAATTAAGATTGAATTCCTTCTTAGATTTATTCCATCCATAGAGATCCCGGCGACCCTCACAAATTATCAATGTACCTGGGCAAATAAATATCAGAGAGCTGGCAAAGTTCAAGTATCTCGGTATGGGAACACGAGACCCTGTTTCCTTTCCAAGTGCATCGTAAACTATGGATGGTCAATTTATGGTGGCATTCCTGTAACCCGTTCCGCTCTGAACAGATTTACGATGGCATCCCTTCGAATACGATTACTTCTGTGGTAACAAACAAACAAGCTACGAGCTAGATGAAATTTGTAGAAATTCGAATTTTATAAATTTCAGCTACATTGTGAAAATAAAATACTATGTATATTTTAAGATGTTTAAATTTTAACTTGAATAATGTGGACTATAATATGAAATAACTATTTAATAATAAAATTAGTGATTACAACAAATGTTAAAAAGAATTATTATGAATCTGCAATGTAGTCTATATTTGAATGCGATTTCAGAAACCTAATACGACTTGTAAAATACGTATATGTTACATATATATTTTTAACAGTGCATAGATTGTTTATCCAGAAATATTACAGACTAAAGCAAAACAATCATCGAAAAATTGAAACGTTAAGCATGAAAAGAATCTAAGTGATGATGTGATTAAAGTGATTAAAACTATAAAAACAACGAAAAAATAAATAGCTCCATCACTTTGGCAAACATCTACTCCAAAACCTGTCCAAAAAAAACAAATATCTACTGATCACAAAAGCCCCTGTGGTGTTTTACAAATGGTTAATTAAAAAATTTGTTTCGACGATCTATCATTACACGCCGTGTCAATAAGTGAAGCTCATTGATTTGTGATTGAAACAAGCTTGTATTATTAATTTATACAACAAAAAAGAAAGCGGTGATATTAATTAATACTGGAATAACATATTATCATGATATTAAAGTGATTAAACATTTTAATTGAATATAATTACGTTAAAAGGAATCCCTTTTTAAAGATGTTAACTACAAGATTTTGGCGGTGGACTACTTTAATAAAATTAACCAGAAGTAGTTTAATTTATTGGCAGTATGTTAATCAATTAAGCACTAAAATAAGAGTTAATTATTATAATCATTTAATTACAATTGAGTTAATTGATAAATTAATATTAAATTGGCATTTAAATAAATACAGTGGGTGGTTGGACAGCTAGATATTTTATTTTGCTTAAGGCACCTACACAACGGTACCTCCCAGACCACTGCAGTTCTCATCACGCAGCACCGAAGACGTTCCAAATTCCAATACTAGTCGTGATAACCAATTTATTTATAATTAGACATTCATATTAAAAATGGCGGTTATCGATGTTGTGTTGTGAACACAATGCATAAAGTTTCTACTATAATTGAGGCTATCTCTATATATATTTTAAGAATATTATTTTTATGGTTTTATTTTTAATTTATCTAAATGGCTGGCTAGCTGCTTTTTACCAATTTAAAATGAATTTAAAATGAAAGATCATAATGTAAAGAATGCATTTACCATAAAAAACTTACTTAACACAAATTGTGGGTTACACCACTTTTGCGCTGATAGCCTCAATTTATAATTAATCATATTCAAATCATATTTATAATACGTTAGTCGTTATGTATTGGAATATTGTATGTAGAATGCCTAAGTTGTTTATGCATTCATTGAAAATTTTTGAGTTATATTTATGTAATTACATAATAACTGCATGCAATCCCATTTAACTAATCATTATTCCGTAATCATACAGAGAACGTTTTGATTACTTGGAAACGAAAACCACACGTGCAATGTTGCTAATGTCGGTTAAAATATTCTTTGAAATTCATGCAAACATATTTCAAAATAATTTTTATAATATACGATCAAATCTCTTTATGGTATAGCTTTACGTAACACTCATTTCGTTGAGTATATAATAAATATACATAACAACGACAAAATTTAACCACAACATTTCTGATGGACAACTATTACTCATTGCACCTTAAAATAAATAAATCGTTGATGTACACTTCAAAATAATAAATTGTAATCGACGATAGTAACATGATCAATGTTTAAAAAAATTTAAACTTTACTTTGATCCGTTTTACACAAAGATAGAGGGACCAAGAACGCCAGCAAGCACTCGCCGCGGTTATCCTTACTTTGCTTGAAAAGCAATTTCCCAGCTCATTGTTCTAAAATTGCGTCGCACTCCATTCCACATCCAATTTTTCCATGACCATTTGCTTCAGAGACTTTCGAATACATATCGACAAAAAATGTTACTACGAAATTCAATTTGTTATTCGAGTATTAGTGATCTTATGAATCATTCATATTTGTGTAAAATCATGCTGAAATCTAATGACGTGATCGCGTATATGGGCTAGAATGACCGGGGCGGTACTACACATTCACAGAAAGTCGGCGTAAAGTATCTAATACCTATAACTGTGTTTCGTTCTTTGAGTGTGAGAGCGGAAGCCTTACCCACATCCAAATAATTTTCTTTGCACCATATTCTCCTTTTATCTATTGCCCCTATTTAAGTTAACTAAGTAAAAGGTAGAAACCAATTTTCAGTACCTTTGAAAAATTGAAGACATAAATTTAGTTTAAATTGTCGTTGACGTATTATTGAGAGATTATTATTTACATTAATAATTTATTATAAAATTAGGGGAAGCGGTAGTTACCAATATGTCCCAAAACTTGTCTTATTAAAAGACAATGTGTATTGTGCATCACGCGACGTTTTCTAAAAAAAAAACATCTATCATGACGACGATATACAGTAATTAGCTATTGCCTGCGGATTCGTTGAAATATTATACTGTTTAAAAATTTTTACTGACTAATCCGTTACTAAAAATTTCTAACAATTAGACGATGTCTATAATGTAGAAGGGACAATCCTTCGAAGACTAAAGGAGTTACGGTATCAAAGATATCGTAAGACACAATATCGTGATAACATAGTAATGAATATTAAACGTTCCTATTTTTTTTTCTAATTGTTTATTGTAAAAATCGTTACAGTCCAAGTGTCGTTTTAAGGGTCGCCTTCCGTTCGTGGAACTATTATGGTACAGGTGGTCCCGTATGTCTCGTCCCCTTCACTTTATTTACGAAGAAAACGCCACATTATCGACTCTATTCCAAGCCCGGAATATTCCCGAACGGTACTTGTGACCTTTTATTATTTGTGCATAACAATATGTTACAAAGACGTTCGAATTTAATTTGTTTTGATAGTTGGTGGTATATTTAGATGCATAGTTTTGTATATACGGTTAAACTTTGGTTTCCTAGGATGACGCAAAAGTATATTATGGTGTTAAAAACGCACTGCAGAGAAAGTATACCTTATTGTTTCAGAAAAAGAAAGTTGAGTGACGTCATACGGAGAGTCTTCGTGGGAAAACAAACCTTAACCGTAGTAATGATTTTATAAGATAGATTCGAGTATATTTTACAACCTATTTATACTATATAGTATGGAGTATCTTGAGACAGTTCCATTTAAACAAATACATATACATTCACACGTATCAACTATATTTTATTATTTACTCTAATATAAAACAGTATAAATCTACACTATAATAACATATACCTAAGGCACGATATAACACAATGTTTGTTTGATTACTTATGAACTAAAATTTTCATTAACATTAATCAGTCAATTTTACATTACATGAAAATCTTTCATTTATTATTTTTAACACTAAGTACAATTTTAAGGAAATTCTTTTTAAATTAAATGTTTTTGCTCAGTGAAGTATTATTACAGTATTATCAATTTTATTAAAATGTATTCAAAAGATTTTTCGTATTAACGAAAAATAATAAGTTGTTACTTGTCGGCGCACATAACAGATATCCTATTAAATGATGATTATGATTATATACATATACATAGGGTATGTGTATTAAAAAAAAAATAATTATTAATTTTGTAAAATTTTGTACCGACGTAGTGGAATGTATAACATATGAATGGAATCACCACACTATGTTTGATCTAACGTTAAGTCAAAGATATTGCTAAGTAACTATAATAATTTTAAGAAATTTAATAGTGTCTAACTAATGTAGAGAAGACTGATACGAAACTTTTATTGATTAATAAGAATAATGTTTAAAATATGATAATTTAAGCTTTTTTATTTTAATAAAGAATACAAAAATAAAACTGGGACAGAATAGGTAATATTTATGCGAGACATTCAAATAACTTCCATTTATTTATTTCACATTCTTTTTTCTAATTAGTTAAAAAATAAAAGACCGTCGGAATACTGATGATGGATTTTTATGGAAATAGTGTCCCGCGACGTGTCTCATATATGATATGTAAAACAATAGAGAATAAACAAAAGAGATCTTTATCATCAAGATTCGTCATCGGTTTGGTGCTCAGTCTTCACTTTACAATTTTTAGTTTTAGTGGAACCCTCGTAATAGAGCGACACTATCGAGTGCTTCTTACAGAACGCCCACCACCACCTGAAGCCGGTCAGACCTATGAACGCGAAGCTAGGGTCTCTGCTCCTTCTCAATTTCTCAACATAAGCCAAAACTTCGGTCAAAGATTTTTTAGTTCGACGATTGTACGGCGAGACGCTCGTTTCGCAACAGAAGTCTAACACGGCTCTTTCCTCGCTACTTAACAACCCTGCCTCGTCTAGTACAGCCATTCGTTTAGATTTTCCTAATATATTATCGTACAAGGTTCCCTTGGGTATTCCGTAGTGCGTGGCGGCCTGCGTGAACCTCATCCGCTGCGTGACGACGGCCTGTATCGCCTCCTGCAGCTGACTCTGAGTCCACGTGGGAGCTTTCAGCTTTAGCGTATGACCGTGGAATTCTGATTGACAGATAAAAGCAAGAACGCCACATATAAACAAAACTATCTTTAATCCGTACAAATAACGAAACTAGTAACATTTTTTTTTATAATATTCATTACGATAGTGTAAAAATTAATAAATATACATAGGTAGGTAGAAACTACTAAAGATCATGTATATTCCGTTCCGGTTGTTGACCATTGCAACTAATAAAATAGATTTGTAATAAAATAACGATATAATTAATGCTTTTTACAATAGCGAGCGAAATTGCAGCACATGTTCACTAGATTACTACCCGGAATGGTATCATTTTAAACAATAAAGAATTGACGCGGTAAATAATGGCAGTCATAGTTTTCCTAGACAGAATGTTCTCACGCAGCTGACGGTACTTTAGTTGTTACTTGTATGTGAATAATGTTACTACATTATTCGTACGGATTATGATATTGCAATAGAATAGAAAAATATTACAAAGTGCCACGTGCATAATAAGTTACTAATCACGCAATCGGAATTATACAACTTAATAATTAATGAGCGTTTTTTTATAATACTTAATTGTTAAATGATTATATTATTATAACGCAACGAATACACGTGTGAAATAAGTAATTTGTATTGCTAATCTCGATTGCGAGAAGTTGAGCGTAATGAAAATAAAAAAAAAAAATATGGTGCATAACATAATTATTAATAATTAAATATAGAATAATACCAGAACATTTAACTGACCTGCAATCGAAGATGTGGAGGCTCCGAGCCATGCGTGAGAATTCTCAAGCAATTTTGCCTGTGGACAAAAAGGTGATTTGTAATGTACAGTTCAGACATTTGTTATTAATTGCAATATGTTGTTACACATTCTACAAATATACAAAAACACAAATTGAGAGTCGCTCATTTAGGAATTATAAATAATATTGTGTTAACATTTAATTAGATTCTTGAAGGGCATATATATTTTAATTGTGATTATTGATAGATTGTTCTTGTGTTCTTTAGGCACAACAATAATGTGTGTATGGTATAAACAGAAATAAACATAAGGTATATTTACCAATTGTGTTCATGAGTGTATGTAGTGACTGTGACAAGTAAAAGTTTTATGAAAGTTTTAAAACTATTACCTATGTTTAATATAATAACTCTTGTTACTAAAATCAACTAAGTACCTCCGTAATATCATATGTAAAAAAAATAACCAGTTATTGCAAATGTCGGTAGCAAATGCGCAAGCATTTTGTAATTTTGAGGTAAACATTTAAATTCCGCTGATGAAAGTAACCGCAGAGCATTTTTAAATATGTCCATATTGTCATGTTTGTAGGAGGACGCGACGTGTCAGTGACGCCGCCTGTTCCCCGAGCAGCGACATCTTGCGGCCGATTGTGACAAACGTTTTCACTTTTTAAATTCGTTTACGCAATTTTAATATTTTTGATGATATTCAAGTGTCACTACTATTTTGGCGTAGAGAAACTATTTACGCCAAAATATTTTGTATTTTTTTTTACTTTTGGCAGTAGTAGGGGAGCCCGAATGCTAGCAGTTACTAGAGCGTCGTAGGGACCTATTGGATTTTGAAGATTAGATGCTAAAAAAATGTTTATACGATGTTATACATTTTACCGGTGGAGGGAGCTTGTACATGGTTTCGAAAATGGAAAAGAAACGAAATATCACACAGAAATACTCGAGCGCGTCAGATATTGATATGTTAAGTGAACCCTCCACTTCCCACTCAAAATACTGACGATTTTAATGGGACCATAAGTCATGGCTGATGTTTGAAAATGCAAAAAATAATCGACACCTTGATATACTTTAAAGTACTCCAGCGCGTCAGATTTCGATTCAAAGGATTTATCTTAATGTCTTTGCTGTCCTGGCCTATAATCTGACAATTATATGAAGGAATTTCCTTAATTGAACTCCTTAATTGAGCTTGAAGCAAATCCACCAACATTAAGTTTTCATATAGGTATGGTAGTAGGGCTACATTATAGGGAGGAAGGTTTCGCCCCCATATGATTTTCTGACGCGCTCGAGTAACTGCAAAAATCCCCACTTGGGCTCCCCTACTATAGGTAGCTATCAAATATTTTGCCGTAAGTACCTACTTACCCTAACACTGAAACCTAAACTATTTTTGCCAGATGTAATTTTTTATATTTATGGTAACTTGTAGAAAACGAGGTTAGCGAGCAAGTGTTGTAGTTACTAAGATATTGCAATATGCTTCTCGGAGAATAGCTGCGACAAGAGAATAGCTGCAATATTGTTTATATTTTCATAATTCAACACATGCCGCGGTATAATATTATATTTAGGTGTAAATTGTTTGCCCGCGCGTACCTAATAATATTATGGGCAAGTCGCTCGAGCGGCGCGTTCATAAATCTATTTTATCGTACGCGAGCAATAAATTTTATTTTGGGATCTTTAATTCTTTGTTATTGAATTGGATTTTAGTGTTTTATTCGGCTAAACAAACAATACATCGGAACGTTTCAACCGGTACTTAGGGCACGTGCGCCGGCGTCGCGCGTCAACTTAATACAATCTTTTATTTGTAGATTCTATTGTTACTCATTTACAGCTGCCCATTACTATGCGCTCTCGTCTGCGTTCACAATTAAAACTTCGATAATGTTTAGTTGTAGCGAGGCACAAAGAATGCCGCTCTTTGCGAAGGCGATTTACTGTTTCAATGTAAATAAACCCGACGGCGATAGGCGGGAATACAGTAGCATTAGATAAAATGTCCGATCGTAAACTTCCTGTTCGAGATCGGGAGGTATAAATTAATGAATCGATCTTTTCATCTCGCCGTTCCGAATGCTCTTACATGCCGGGCCATGGAATGTCTATGGAAACGTAGAGCGATATGACCTACATACGTACCTGAGCATTGTTTTCGAAGAATGTAATCGACGGTGTTAACTTATGGAAAACGTGAAATTTATTAGGCGTTTTCTATTTTTAATTGCAGCTTTATTAAAATATCCTCAATCGATTAAAAATCCTAAACTTTCAAACCGAAAGTACTTTAATCGACAAATACTTATTCTTTACGACAAACGCCATTTCGCAACGAAAAAGAGTAAAATCGATATAACATTTAGCACATCCGACACACAAGATTTGTTGTCATACGATATTTAAACTGAAAAACCATTTCTGCGACCATACGGGTTTTTCGTCTATAATTTAATGTGCACTCCAATACACCTGGGCTTTGACAAATCCACTTCATAAAACTAAAACATTGTTAATCCCCGGATTTACAGTGAACAAGAAAAAATCTAACGCGAGAGTTCCAGGGAGAAATGCTCTGAAAGATAAATGCTTTCATATACGAACGAATCGGATCGGATAAAACTGTGACAGTTAAATCAACGTCAATTTTTATTTAAGGAAGATTTTAATGCTTTTATCAATATCTGTTAAGCTGAAAAAGCTGTTTGTCCATTTCATTATTTGAACGCGCGAATGTTAAGAAACATTGCTTCGATTTAAAAAATTCGTGATAAATTTTGTGTTTTAGCTATTAAATTCGACAGTTACTTTTTATTTTTCTAAACGTGAATTTAAACGTAATAAGTAATGAAGCTAGCATTAAGGGTCAAGGCAATAAAATAAAACATTAATTGCAATAGGGTGATATGAAATTGAAGTTTTAAACGTAAATAAATAATAGTCGTATTAATAGTAATACTTCTTGTATTGTTAAGTAAAGTAAAGACATAATATTTTATATAGTCATGTTTTATGTATATGATATACCTAAAGGTGTTTTTTTTATTAAATATAATTTTCAATTCAAGACCTTGTAATTGTTGAATAAAACATTTCCAATTATTTTTAACAAGTAATTTAATAAATGTGTAGTCATAATAAATAAATATATCTCTCAAACTTACGTGAACAGTTTTAAAATTTTGCAAATTACTAGGTATTTCGAATAATTTGTAAAATCTAATTTATTAAGTCTAAATTTCATACAATTTTACTACATATACTAAATTATTATCAAACAAAACTATTTCAATTCCACAGTAAATAAACACTTAATTATAATATTGGGTTTTAACAACTTGGTGGCGTTTAATAATTCCTAAGTCCCGGTCGTTTAGGTTTAGTTTGATAACAAAACGAGCATAGTGGGGGTACAGAGGGTCATTAGTGGAAATAAAGTTGACCATTTATGAACTGTATTATAATAGCAATAAGGTTTTAAATAATTTAGAAGTATTGTCGTTTGTGTCGTCGACGTATATTTCTAATAGTGCATTTCTATTTCGTGATTATAACTGTTCGATGTGACTGCTACATGGTGTTTAGCGCGATGCAACTTGTATTTTAATTACATGTCACATTTCTCAAACAAATATACCAAATTTGCATAGAAACAAACACTATAATTAATTTGCATAATTTTCCTATATATATTTGAATATAATATTCGTTTAGTTGAAAAGATTTATAACTTTATTCTAATTTGGCTATCGCTATTAAACAATAAACAAATTTTAGTTACTGCATTTGACCCAACCAAATAAGTAAACAGGACAAGTTAATAAAACCTTTATGGTTGAAAGAATAATTAAAAAAATAAATTACAAATCGAAAAAACAGTTCATGTGTGAAGTCGTGAGGACAGATTATATAAAATAAATCTATAGTACATGCACGATGACATGCAGACATATTCATAAATAATTGATTATGCTTTATTATACCCAGTAGTGGTGGACGGTAGTTCTAAGCTGTTCGTAAGAGGAAGGTCATAGGTGGTCACCGAGCACTACGAGATAAATTGATCTCAATTCGAATTAATAATATTCCGCTTGATATTTTGATTAATACAATACTGAGTCTCGTGTTCACTGACTTGGTAGCGGCGGCAATAAAATATATGTTGAAACTTTTTACGTCTAAATGTTTTTGTCAAAATACGAACATTTTTGAGATACAGAGACAATAATTTCGTAAGTTGGTTTGCAATAATTTAAAATAAAAAAATCATTTAATTTGCTGTTAAAAATATGGACACACTACACGAGACTTAATATATACTTATTTCATTTTACTATTTAGTGCTAATATATAACTCAACTAGGAAGCATATAAGCATGATTGATATTAATTTGATTCGCCAATTATTTCACAAAAGGAATCTAACGTCAAATTAATTATAATTAAACTATTTCATTGATCTTGTCAAACGTCATTTCGCATTCTGAAAGCAACTCTGGCCGGAACTAGAATTTAGTTGAACATGATTTAAATATTTAGTTGCGCGACCGTTTTCCTATTATGGACTAAACAGCGACCACAATTATTGTTATTATAAATTATAACATATTACTGCCATTTTAATACAAATTTCCGTAACGGTTAGAATATTTTATATCTATAGTTGATAGTTAAGAGAGTGATTAATCGATAAGCGGTATCTTTTCGAAAGTATAGATATTTCTTAAGAATTGATCTTCACAATTACTATTAAAAATTATGAATACGCATGTATGTTTATGTATACATAACATATATGATTATACATTGGAAAAGTGATAAATAAAAATAAAACGTAAATATATCTGTAACCTAATGTGTACCTAAAGTCCTAAACACAGCGCTAAAAACAAAGCTAATTTGCTGTCACAATAATATCGGCACGTTGATTAAAATAGTCGGCAATATGTAACAAAAATGAATATTTTAATCGGTTTGCATAAGGCCGGCGCCATCACCCTCCACCCCCGTTTATAGGGCCCAACGTCTAAATGATACTCCCCATATAATAATGGTTTCAACGACCTCTGCAAGGCAATCGACGAATGTACATATAATCATAATATGAAAACATACTTGCAATCGAAATGAGACATTTCAAAGACTGTGAGTCTATTTTTGTAAATCATTATGGCATTTAACGTTTGAACGATTTAACTGTTTTCGTATATAATTCGTAATTGAGTCATGAATTTAAAATTATTGGTATTTCCTTCACATTAGATATGTAAGGCTGGCCGTGGTTGTTGTTTTCTCTAATAAAGTACCTAAAATGTTAATAAAAATAATAATACATTTCGCTGACCGTTCGAAACCGCGCATACGAGATAATACAAAGCGGCCGCTAAACATCAGGTTATTAAATAAAGATACACAGCTGAAGAATGTTCAGAAGCGAATAACATAACTTCCCAGTCTCGAATGAGTGTAATGGGCCTCTTATTACTTTATCCTATTCCACCGCTACCGGGCCATGCGAACGTAAGAAACGCCGTAATAAACTTCCGTATTACGAAAATTACCATCATGCGTGTAATAAACGAATTATTCGCGAGCACATTACACTATAATATTACGGAATTACCGTGTAAATAAATAAAACGACTGTATCGAAATCGCTACTCCTTTATTTACGGTTAAAATGCGAGCATCACAGATGACAAGCCATAGCGTTAAAATGGAATATAACCCAGTGACAGATAGCAAGCAGACTCATCGGAGCGGAGTCGTTAATGAATAAAAAGCAACTGAACAGTGAATAGTTATTTAACACGTTCCTTCCATTTCAATAAATCGCACGAGCATTTCAAGAGTCCCGCCGAGCCGCAGTCGAACGAACAAGTGTTAAAGTAGTACCAATATAAAAACCGAGCGGTATTATTATCGATTACAATTTGTTGAGACACTTAAACCATTTCCACGTTACGGGTGATTCATTTGTGTTACGAGATGGCGAAGAATGGGGAGGCTAGGAGCCGCTGCGAAGGATAAAACTAATCACACATCCTCTCGACGGAGGCGGGCGCGGTCACGGAGCCGGCGGGGACGGCAGCGGACTTATAAATATCATTAGCGTTTCTCTACCTCTGGCTCTTGTGTGGGCTAGTTTTTAATATAAAATTGCGTAGGTCTATTTCTACTTACTTGTATCTATTTTAGTTTTAAGGATTAATGCAGATATTCATATTATGTATGAAAATTAAAATTTTGAGAGTAAAATACGTCAAATCATCATCATCAAAACACCAAATCTCCTTTCTTGATCTCGTTAAAAACGTTACAAATTGACTTGCAAATGACATATGAAGCTGCTTGTGTCTGAGCAGCTTGGCCCACGGCCGCCCGCGATATCACGAACGACAAATAAAATAAATAAAATAATAATAATAAAGCCTTTTATTTCTTGCTTAACACAGTAATTTTCGACAATGTAACGTAATTATATAGTGTTTATATATATCGACAAATATACCTGTAAAAAACATCAAATCTCGTTAAAACGGTTAGAAATGAAGTTGCACACACGACATATGAAGCTGTTTGCCGAGATCAAGCCGGCGGCCGCCGCCCGCTGCCGCCCACAGCGTGACCGCTCGCCGCCGCACCGCTTCTGCATTATCCATTTCCACATTACTGTCTTTTTGTTCCACGTTTGATTGTTTAAGCGTGCGTCGATGTGGTACCCAATGGTTATTTTTTTTTTCTATAGCGCTTTCACTTGAAATGGCTTCAGTCAATTGTGAAATATGTTGCTCTTATTGTTTCAGAAGAACAATAACTGCCTTCATTTTATATGTTTACAGTGTCTAAAGGCTTGATAGGCACTTTTCTATTCCACCCTCCTATTTGCCATTGTTGCACTGTTTCTAGTGCTATCGCTGTGCCTATGTGGGACACTATTCATGTGTATTTCATTCATTAATTATTATTTGCTATTTTAATTTTCATTGTATCGTTACTCGTCTAAACAAATATTATTGTGAAGTTATAACTTTTAGGTTTTCTATTGTATATTTGTCTATTATGGTATAAGCTTCGATCTCGTTTGTATTTGTGTACTGATTTAATACAGAATGTATTTTTTTTATTTTGTACTTTTCCACAAAACTTTCACACAACTTAATTGAAATAATAAAAATATATTAAGCCCATCACACACTTAGCTATGATATACATTAATATATTTATAGCTTGGCATATTACTATACATTTTCTATACTAATTTTCGAGTGACCGCGCACTCAGCCAAAATATATATTTCTATGACGTCACCAAGCTATACCGTAATATAAATTATTGCATATTACTATATGACGACCACCAT
>DVXP01001680.1:0-14362 GCA_018235645.1 Junonia grisea | reverse complement strand
CTACCACCACTCTCAAGAAAACAAATAATCGTATTAAAATTTTAATTCTACATTTTCAAGTACCCGGAGCGCTATCTCGGGCGAGGTAATGCATTTAAATTAAACAATCTTTTGTTTCCGAACCCCTCGCAGGAAGGTGTACTTTCCTTCAATAGAACATAAGTAATCGCATTAACTCTTGATGATCGTACTTGTATGATAATTGTGGAGGTATTATGTGTAGTGGTATAACACATAAATGTAAGGACCAATTAATTTGTACTTCTCTTCGTGTGGTTTGTTGTGGAACATGTATCTTGCATTCACATCTTTATCTTTCTATTTTCGTATATAGAGTGGATTTACTATGATATAGTAACTAATTACGATATTTCCCGTGAAATATAGTGGGTAGAATGTGCCAGAATTATTTTTTCTTCTATGTAGACTGCTACTAAGAAAGGGTTTTACGAAATTCCACTTCTAAAAAAGGTAAAACGGATATATAAGTTAAGTAGCTTGTAATATCCAGACCAAAGCTGTAGATAAATGTTAGAAGTATATATTTTAAAACTGTAATTGTCTATTTGTTTGTGTAACAAATTATTTACGTAAAAACTTCTGAACAAAATCTGATGATTACTTCAAAGATTAAAATTAAAAAAAGCTTCTTGTTTCTGTATCATCTGTATGTCTACACAAAGCGAATTTAAATATTATATATGTCGCAGTCATCTGGTTAAATCAGCTACTTAATTGAATCACTAGCGCGTTCATCGAATGTCGACATTTAATTGAGTGACTAAACGTCAACTCGTCAAGTTGCTTAATGTAACGTTTAACATTTTGACTAAACGTCATTTAGCGTAGTCGTTGATTGCGTTATAGCTGACTTTATTAGCAGTAAAAATGCATTAATGTGAAGTAAAAATCTAATACTTATCCGTCACATACATTTTTTAAATAAAAACTCGCTCTGGAACGTCTCCGGCGCTGCGGGATAAGCAGACTCACCGCCTTAGCGTAACAAAGCACAGGCATCTTCACTTCGCAGCCTCAGCATGAAATGTCATCATTCAATGTACGCGCTAGTGATTCAATTGAGTAGCGGATTCAACAAGATGACTGCGACATTAATAACTAGCAGCTGCATGCGGCATCGTCCATGTTAATACGTAAGGGTAAGCATAATTGCTTACCCTTATGCCACATAAGTACTTATGTTTCACATAGGTGACTTTTGAAAAATCCATTCAGTCTTCTCGATAGGTAGCTGTCAAACTGTTCCAAAGATGAGACATCATGATGAGTCTCTATATATATAGTGATAAATGGTAAAAAACCATCTAGATTATATCAAATTATTAATTATTGCCGCTATGATTAAACATAATAAAAAATAGAATTTATCAAAATTAAACACCGTCGTACATTGTTAACGATAGCGGTGCAACCAAATAGCTTTGATTGATAACGATCATAGGTAGGTACCTATTATTGATTCAAACATGATTCCGATAACATAAAAAAGCTAAACATGTAATTATAGATCACATAGTATAAAAAATAACGTAATATATATTATGTAATTGAAATAAAATTATAATAGCTACCAACACTTTGATTAAAACTAAAGTTACCTACTTTTCTATGTATTATATTAACATTAAATAACATTTTTTAATTAAGTTTTACACATGTCGAGCTCGTTACTGTTAATAAAGATTATCGGAACACCCTTGTTTTCTATTATTTTCAACGAGAATCGTGCTTAACATTTATAACATAATTTAATGAACATTTCTAAGGTGTACCAACCCTCAATGGTACGGCTGCGAACGTACAGGCACTCCTGCGAACATCATAAACCCCATCAAGAGCGCTCGCATCCGCACCGTCAACTCGTTTAGCTTCCGCTATGGACGCGTTGAGGTCCGCGCCAAGATGCCCGCCGGGGACTGGCTGTGGCCAGGTAATAAGTGCACGATATAAACTCATACACTGTTTCATTTATTACCAAACTTTATTAAACATATAAATAATTGTATTAGGAGGCGAGGTCTCAGCAGGAGAGGGGGATCATTTATAAGAGATTTATCGTACAGTTATTTAATGCTATTTCTTGTATTTTCTCAGCTATTTGGCTCATGCCCGCTTACAATACATACGGGACATGGCCCGCTTCCGGCGAGATCGATCTTGTGGAGTCTCGCGGAAACCGGAACATGATCAACAACGGCGTTCACATCGGGACACAAGAGGCGGGCTCTACGTTACACTACGGACCTTATCCAGGACTGAATGGGTGGGAACGAGCTCATTGGGTGAGACGCAATTCCAATGGCTACAACCGTGATTTCCACCGCTACCAATTGGAGTGGACTCCAGGTTAACATTCTATTAGTATCTTACTTAAATTACTTATATTACTTAGCTTATTTACTTGTCACAAGCATCTAGTGACATATTTTATCCAATAATGCAAACACTGCTTGTTGGGGAACGTCTAAAATAAACTACAGGTTTCAATTACAAGAATGAAATTATAATCTAGTGCCTAAATTTGTTACAGATTTCTTGAGGTTCAGTATCGACGATGTAGAGCTAGGCCGAGTGACGCCTGGTAACGGCGGTTTCTGGCAATATGGCGGTTTCAATAGCAACCCTAACATTCTTAACCCTTGGCGGCATGGATCCAAAATGGCACCTTTCGACCAAAAGGTAAAAACCTATTAGAATCAAAGATCAATGCAAGCGTAGTTCCACGTTTCCATTAATATTTCCCTCCATCCATGGGCGTAGCCAAGATTTGCATAAGGGGCAAATTGTCAAATTTGGCTTCAGGGGAGGGGGGAAATCAGTGTAAGTAAAAGATCAATTTATTGAAAAGCGCAAATAACAACATAAAAATATGTTTTAGGCTCAATTTTATTGTCTTTTTTTGCCAGGGCCAGCAGGACATGTATAAAAATTTCGAAAAAGATGAAAATTTTTAAGGAATTTTAAAATTTTCATTACTGAATCTGGCATCCAGGGGGGGGGGCGGCAAGCGCCCACCCCTGCCCCAGCGTGGCTAAGCCCATGCCTCCATCCACTATTGACTTAAAAAATAAACTACGCTCACACTGAATATTTTTCAGACTAATAAGTGTAGACAATAAAATACATATATATCTCAAACATACATAGATACATACATTTAGATTCCTCTTTATGCTAAGCGTTGTGTGTTGTGTAAGTAAAAAATAATTATACTTAATAAATTTCAGTTCTACATCATCATAAACTTGGCTGTGGGTGGTACTAATGGATTCTTCCCTGACGGTGCCTTCAACCCACACCCCAAACCATGGTGGAACGGCTCCCCAACGGTAATTTACGCACACTTGTTTCAATTGAGATTTAAGAATTAAACAGATATTATACTTATTCTTATTTCAGTAAGCAACTGCAAGCACTACCTAATTAAGGGAAGGAAGAGAAGAACTTCTTATTTTTAAGTTGATTGAAGTTTTAATTTAAAATAATTTATTGAAAGGCAGCTAGGTATAGGTATAAGATTCTGGGAAAGTGCGGTGCTGTGCCGATTGAGCCTGTCATATTACAAACTGTAGTCAATAAACTAAAACTAGACTCTATTACTTGATTGGTTATATTTCAAAAATAAAGATGCCCGACACTAACGAATCCAGGAGACTGATGGCATGCCATTTCTTTACTACAAAAATGCTACAAAATATTAACTATGTATTAAAAACTTATAAAATGTCTGTCGTCTTTGTTCACCTTTTAAAATTATTACATTTATCATGTTTATAGGCTGCGACTGATTTCTGGAACGCACGTAACAACTGGCTTCCAACCTGGAACCTCCACGTGAACGACGGACAAGACTCGTCGCTTCAAGTCGACTACGTGCGCGTGTGGGCGTTATAAAAATACTATATATTTTCTAATAAAAAATAATATCGTTTTTATTTAAAAAAATAACCCGTTGCATTTATGATTAAATGAAATAAAACGCTATATTTATTCATTGCATTTATTTATTAAATATTTTAACAGGCCTTACAAACATATTTTTAACACAATTTATACAACATGGAATGTCATTTAATTTACTTAGCCGACATCAAAAAAGAGGAGGTTATAAATTTGATCTCTGTAAATGTTATGGTTTTAGAAATGCACAATTACAACTTACATAAACAACTGACAACCTGCAAAAAAAAACTGGAAAAATATTTATTGTCAAAAAAATTATTTAGAGTTTGTAGTTCATTTCTTTTGAACTCGATTTTATTTCTTTTATTTGAAAAAAATAGACACAAATCAATTCAAAGCTTACTTATTTTAATCGTATATATTTAAAACATTTTTGCAAGGTTATTTAGCTACACATTGAATAACCCTTTAATTAACATAGGTATAATAATAAATAATTAATAAGTTGGCTTATTAGCAACAGTTCACACGGTAACAAGATAAAAACTCGAAACAATAAAGCAATTGGTCGTAATCTAAATAGATTACGACCAATTATTTACTAATGTTTATTTATCATAATTTTTATGATTTGCGCCCACAAGGGCCGAATATATTAGATTAGCAAAACTATGTGTTGTGGTACTTTAAAGGTAAAGGTCATCACCTTTTTTTTAGTATTAAGGAATTAACGTGATGACCTTTTTTTTCGTCACTTTATTGCATTGGCATGCATATAATGACCATTTTATGTTGCATATAGTCTGGTCTCTATTTATAAGGTACAACCATAAACAGAATGTTACTCAGCTGTTCAATTAAGTCGAATTCGAAGATCGCAAGCCGAGATTAAGAGAACGTTATCGCTCTAAGTAATTTGCGTAGCTGTTTAATAAAATAGCTGACAATCAATCAGGCTGTTAGTTAAAATGCTAGTAAAGAGAATAGGAAGTTAATTGAACGGCTGATTAACATAACACTTAGGTCAGTCCATGCGGTAAAATCGCGGGCTGAGGCATCACTTGTTGCCGATGATACGCCCGACACGTGTTTTTTGATTTAATAGGAATGCGGGTCGTTGTTGTAGTTTATCCCACTATTTTATCATTTAGAATACAAATAGTATGGGATATGTATTATATCGATACAAAAATTCAAATCAATCGGAAGTATGGGCTTTTTGGAAGTTTATCCCACTATTTATCACTTAATTATTAAAATGTAAACAATATAGGATATACCGTTTCCGTAAGGCTCCGCACGGCAGCTCACGACGTAAGGAGCCCAGTGTGCAGTCAGTCCATGCGGTAGAAGCGCGGGCTGAGGTAGGGCGCGGGCGAGCTGAGCGCGTGCGGCACGAGGCGCCGCTTGTCGGGGAACGGGCTGGCGCGCGAGTAGTAGCGCCGCTCGATCACCTGCGATGCGTTAACACGAATTTGCGTTGGAAAATTACTTTCGTGAAAGATATAGTACATTACTGCAGCGGCCGGCAAGAGGGGCATTGATGAACTCGCGTATGTGTGCCTCGGCCACAGTTCATCAACGCCTAGTTGCGGCCAAGGCATTGTATATTACTATTCTCAAACAATGCGCGGAAATTACAGTTAATAGTGCAATTTAGAACTTTTATTTGAAAAAGTATTTAAAACGAATTTTTTACCTAAAAGTATTTTTTTTTAATATGATAAAGTTGACAAGCAGTAGTAAGTAGTATTTACCAAAGTATTTACCAAAGTATTTTTTTTTCACTAAATAGCTTTCTATATGCAAGACAGTTCGAAATTAATTAAACAGTAAAATTAGTAATAATTAATTAAATATAATAAAATGATTAAACCTTCAATGGTCCTATTGGTCACTTTGGTCGCCATGTTACAGAATAGAACATCGTCCCTTTTTTTAATTACACGACAGATATGATTTTACATAGTAATTAATTTGGCCGCTAACACAACAGATATGGATTTTCATACAAACATTGCCGGCCGCTGCTCGACCAGTACAGCAAGCTCGATTTATCTCGAAGAAGGTTGTCAAAATAATGCTCACATTTTCCAGCATGTTTGAGAAAAAAAAATATTTACATTAAGTAAAGCCGAATTTACATTGTAGAATAATGAAAGATCCACCAAAATATTGCGCAGAACGTGAAACTAATCCCGTGTCTTGAAATTATGCATGCATTGTGAAAATTAAGGATTAAGTACACGCCGATGAATTCTTTCTTGGTTAAATTAACATCATGAAACTAGTTTCATAGCATTTATTTATTTATAAATACTTTATTGCATACCAATAAATTACAAAAGAAGCAGATATACAATGAAGATTTAAGGTTGCACCAGTTGCAACATGCGGCCTTATCAGTAAACCTGCGATCTCTTTCAGACAACCTTCGGGCAGAGGACTAATAATTGGGTAAAGAATGTTAGGAAGGGGCGCAACAATGAAAACTGTTAATCTCATATACATAATTACACAATTTTAATGCAATAATAAAAAATACCCGACTGCTGAAAAGTATGAAACAAGAGTATCTGGTAAAATAACCGTGGTAGTAAGTATGCCACTTATTCTAACAAAGTAATATCTTCTAGAGAAAAATGGCATACGACCACGGCTATTGTACGAGATATTCTAAATAATAAATGACAACAATAAGAGAAGAATATAGTTAAGAAAGAAACATTTCCTTGACAAGCTTTATCACAATGACGGTTATGTGAGATTGCACTCACTAAAACCCCCTGCGATGGCCGCCACAGCACGGAAAACGGAGAGGGATCGCTTTCGCAGCACGTCCGCGGCCTCTCCCGTGCGTTGCTCCTGGCTTGCGGAGCCCTTCTCTCCTTAACTGCTTAAGCGATCATGAAATTTAATATTCACGTTGTTAGGGGTATGAAAAAGGAAGTGTGGCCGTATCATAAAAGGAAACATAAGTGGCCCCGCGGACCACACCTGGCAGCGAAGGTTTAAATACAATAAATATAACTCATATGTAATGATAAGACGTAATTACAAAAGTATCGTAACCTCGATTGAAGTTATTTACGTCGTTTACGGTTACAGTTTTTTTTATTATTCAACGTCAACATTTTATTCTAGTTCCTGGACTATACGTATAGAGATAAAAAATAATTTGTTTATTTTCAGATCATTTTAGTTAAGCTAAATCAGTCTGCGCCGTAGAGGTCCAAATAAGAAAAAAAATATTTTGTTCTTAATTATAATGATTTTTGTACACGTAAGTAGTCCCTTAAAATTACAATAGATGTATTTTTAAAATACAAATAAATTTGTAAAAACTCATGTAATTTTCAGCTTCTAGACCACCGGATCGCCTTAAGTTAAAAATAGTTCTTTTGCATTGTGAGAACAATATTATCAAGTACCAAAATAAGATAGCAGAACCTTTTCAAGCAATTTCCATTTACAATAGCTATTACATACATACTATTATGAAAATTCTCAATCTCCTTAACATACCTACGTAAAAACACGTTCCTGACCCAACATTTGTTGGGCTATAACTCTTAGTTAACAAAAGGATTCGAACCTTTAAGGAGACACGTAGAATCTTTAAATAAAATAACATATATATACAAATCACACAGATTGAGCTAGCCCCAAAGTAAGTTCGAGACTTGTGTTATGGGATACTAGCTTAACAATACTAGATTTATAATAGATACATATAGAGACACATCCAAGACCCGGGCCAATCAGAAAAGATATATCACTGGTTTGGTTGAAAAACCAAATAAAATAGAGATGATAACCTATGAAAGAATAAACAGGTTTATTGTGGTTGATGAAATCAGCTTTCAAATAAAAAATAGTCCGCTAAAACTATTTATTTTACTAAAAAAGCCTTCAAACAAAAAAAAATAATACGAAATGTGATGTTGTCGAAATTTGTTCTTAAGCGGCATTTTTCTTACATCGAGTCACGAACGGCAAAAATACAGTAACATTAATAAAATAAAAAAAGGACTTTGCAAATCCAAAACAACCAGAAAATCTATTAACTATACCTATTTTGCCCAAGTAACTGTCCCATTCTTCTTCCTAGCATTTTTCCCGGACTTAACCAGGGTCTGCTTTTATTCTAGCCTAAGTTTTGACTGTCCCATAATACCGTAAAATATCTAGTTCTTCATAAATTTCCAAACAAAAAAGTCTAAAATGTAAAATATGAAACCAACAAAATTCCGCTTATTTACCCAGCGAATATTTCGTGATTAATTACGTTCTTATGTCTCTTGTTCGTAATTACACTGGATCACCTTTCAGCGGGGGGAGCAATAATGATTTTTTTCCGGAACGTAAGATTTTAAGCCCCAAACAGACAGATATAACAAAAACTGGCCTTTTTTATGTACAAGGATAATTATTGTACTATACTTTTTTTTAATTATCTTTAATTATACTTCTCTAGAGTTTATTAATGTGTTAATGTTCTGCAAGTTGGCAAATGGTGTGTTAAGGAGAATGAAATGAATGCTTAAGAACAGTTTCTAAAAATGTGAAAAAATTCATGATGTTAGTACATAACTACATATAGCGAATTTAAAAGGAAAATTGTCAGGGCTACCTGGACTTTTATGGTTATCGAGTTATAGCTGATTAACGTAAAAAATAAATATTTCACACAAATTTCATTGAAAATTGTTAAGATAAACATGTGAGATGTTAAGAAATAAGTTACTTATAAAGATTATACATATTCTTGAATGTCTGCATATTATGATGGCAACTAAGAAACCCTTCATGCGCGTGGCTCGACACGCACTTGGCGAATTATTTATGTACATAGAAACTATCTACTGTCCCGTCTCGTACACAAAATTTTGTCTAAGTCGGTTCAGTCAGGAAGAGTTAGGGGAGAAACATCCGTCCAGACGAATTTTATATATAAAGATTCAATTTGATCCATAAACACCCCGAAGAAAACTTAATATAAATAAAAGTACATTTAAAGAAATAAATATACACTAAATTATATGTATTTTATATCGTCTTAACTATAGTATATTATATTATGTCTCTGCATACGCAACTCTCAAACATAAATAGAGCTTATCAAATTGAATAATATCAAACGACATACAATAATATGTAGATGTTTCTAGGAAATAGAATAGTAGGGATGTGACGTGGTTATCGATTCCGAGTACTCGATATCGATTGTCGATATTATTAACATATAATTGAAGTTATTTAAAAAGTCAATTAAGTAGCAGTTCTTAGTTTTTCTTGCTTTCCTATTATTTAATTTGTTTCATTGTATTTCGTTTTGGTACACATTAAAGTATATTTATATTATATTGTATTGTATTTGTACCTACTTGAATATTATATTATCGTTTTCTTGGTATTTTTAGGTTTTACAAGAAATACAATTTAAGCTACTATTCATATTCAGTTACAGATTGTTTAGTTTATATACTTTCAGACAATCATGTACTTACCTTTTATTTTTAAGGTACTACTACATCTTTTAGTAGAGTACCGCAATCTAGCTCGATTGACTTCAAAAAAGGCTGTGAACGCTGTTAATAAACTTTTATTAATTTCAAATGGTACTTACACTATAGGTTTTCTTTAAAATATAAGAGAAAATGTGGACATTATTTAAATTATTATATTTATCCATATCAACCTGCTCAATATGCCGATGAATATTTCCGTAGATTCCTCTTCTAGACTTTTTTTTTGTCGACGCAGGGTAAATCTTCTTAGACACCCGACTCCTGGGGGGACGTCGGGTTACGTGAGATTGCACTGACTAAATTGCCTCTTCTGGACTTAATAATAAGTACAAGACGGTCTGTTTTCTAATATAATAAATTTGTTTCAGCTAAGCGTTTTTGTGCCAAAAGCGCATACGCTATTAAAGACATTGAAATTGTGAAACAATTAACAGAAAATTATGCATTGTTCATAGATAACACTCCAGATTCTGTATTCGTAATGAATATCGGTGGTTCCTGACTTAACAGCCACTTCACCATCCACTTAAGTTACTAACTACTGGATGAATATTATAGTCATGAATGAAACTTTTATTAGCGGTTATTAATTTTTTTAACGTTTAATTTCATTTTTTGTACATGTAAAACACATCCCTCTTACATACTGTATTTTGAACCATTTTTAAAATCTATTTATTGTTTCCTTTTTCTTACCCAACGACAATAAATACAAAAACACGTAAAAGTCGACTCAAAGATGTTCATCATAATCATCTCTTCCAAACCTATCGTTACTTCATCAAAACCACTGTTATTCGATACAATATCGATAACCCCATCCTCCCATCACTAGTAAACATTCAAATGTTGCATACAAAGATAAAGTATGCGTCATAAATATCCTCTTCATCCCTCGGGATCGGAGCAGATGTTCGTCCTGACGTGCATAAACAGGGGTACAACACTATCCCGGGTAGTTTTGGAATATTTTTATTCCGTAAATCTATGATATGTCAGTTCTTCTCGGGAGGGACAATATTTTGAACGAGTTGTAAATATGCAAAAATATAAATCTTTTGAATGGTTTCAGGATTTGAAAGTGCTTAAAGGTTTATCGTAGGAAACTATAACATACGTAATTTGAAAAGAAAAACTACTGAAGCTATTTTAATAAAATTTATTTAGAAATAATTTGCTGCGCCGAAACGTAGCGTATTTATGTCTTTTACCGAGATCCTATGGGATTGTTCAAGTATTACGTAGCGCAATTTTTGAAGATTTTGGACCTCTTCTCAACCACATGTAACGGACCGTAACGTATTTCTGTACCCTGCCCCCTAGTTGTTACGTTACATTTTACCAAAATATTTTAGGTAAAAATGGTCACTAAAATAATTTTCGACACCATTTTCATCTGAAAATGTTGTTAAGTGACACGTTGTTGTAATACCCCCCTCCCAGGCCCATAACGCACCGTAACGTTTTACAAGACCATCCCCTCCCCCCAAACTGCGTTACGTAATACTTGAACGACCCCTATGTTCCTTCAAAGCAAAATTCACTCTTCTTTAGTAAATAATTTTTATGGCATTACAGATCATCTACATATCTCCCAGATTGATATTGAATTTTTACATTAACTTCATAAAATTACTTCGTATGAATGAAACAATATAACTAAACCAAAAAATAGATTACCACACGTGTTAACAATACATGTACAAGCGAAAAAACCTCCAAACTCACCCACAACATCTATCAGGCTTTTTACCTTGGGAATACAAAAACTTTCCGTAATTTGACAAACTAGTTTCCTCCATTACTCAATACCGACACTGTTAATGTCGCACGTGTAATGTCATACATAATATCTATAGGTTCCATGTAGTTTGTATTTTTGACAAGAGATGGCGCTGACTGTATGTTAAATCGCGCTATCGTTTAGTTCATATCAAAAGTATAAGTAGTTTGGTTGGATAGAGAATAAATAAGAGGGCCCTTAGGACGGGCGTCCATTCTGAGCCCCAACGGGTCTTTTTCACTGCCGAGTCTCAGTACTGAACCGGTGACGCTTTGTTTGTTTGTTACGATATCATATCAGAATTATTCAACAAATAACTATAAAAAGGCAAATGCCAAGTTTTCATGTCAAACTCGGCCGAAACCGAGAAAGATGAATTATACTTTATTGAAAATGGTAAAAAAATTAAATTAAATCTATAAATTACTTTTCTGTTAGAAGTTCGCCAAAAAAAGTTAGAGCTTGAAAACGAAATATCACGTGACGTGTCTAGCATGATATTATTCAGAACCATTCAGACCCGGTAAAGTAGCTCAATAGATTTATTAAAAATATATTATGTCTATTACATTAATCAACAATACCGTGCACAAAACACGGATATACTCAAAATATAACCGATATATTTTTTACGATAATGTTATAAGAAAAAGTTTTGTGAATGTGTTCGGTTACAATAAAATCATATTATGAAACTTTTCACATTAAATCAATATAAATAAAACAATGAATCAACTAATTATTGTATTTCTAATCCTATTGGTGAAATGAAATGCGTCAGTTATGTGGATAATAATTAAGTAACTATTTAAATTGAAGTCTAATGAAAGAAGTCCTTCAACTTTCTTTTCATTCACAAAATTTATATATTTTTATAATATAAAATAACAATATTATAGGAAGTATGTCGGTTGCTTTTTTGATTAGGGCCTCATCTTGGCATTCTCCTTTGCGTATACCTCGTCGTAGACGCAGATAATTATGGTTTTAGTTTTTAAGGTAAAGGCACCTAATTCCAAAGTATTCGAAAAACGACTTTCGATTTTTATTACGAACCGCAATTTCGCTAGTAGTTATAGAAATATATTACGTATAACATACCTACTATCGATCAAATTTGTTGAAACTTGCGAATGCATGGGCGAAAGTACTTACAAAAAAATCATCTTATCATTTTTATCATACTTTAAACATTCTACAAAGTCACTATTCAGCAGCACTCGATACAACATAACCTAACGAAAAAACATAAAAGCCACCTCAATAGCACCTAAAAAAATGATTAACCCTTCAACTTACGACGCACTAAAACGGGCGGTCTTAAAAAAATCGGTAAAAAAATACCCGTACGAATTCGCGGGGCCATTCACTCGCAATATTTCAATATCACCTCCATACTTTAAGCCCATAATATTTTACGATTGACCCGTGGACGAGGAGTTTAGGAGTTATTGCGAACCGACTCACGTACCGCCATCTTGATTACGTGATGCCAATTCATATTGCAGACGATTTTTCACGGCGAAATTTCGAGGCATTGTGAATATATCGCGATATTCCTTGTGTAAGGCTTCTACGCATTGTTGCTATGTCCTTGGCGTATATTAGATAATAACAACGTTTCTTACTTTGAATTCTATGTATGTATGTATTTATATGTGGAGCACAAACTGTACCCATTTTTACGCAAATTCTGAGAACAAAGAATTGTGTCAAAATCAAGGCGGCCACATTGTAGTTACTCGGATATACGTGCAATGTCGCTAAATTGTAAACAGCAATAAATGTAGTAATAAATGGACAGGTTTGGTTGTTTGATTAAGTAGCCTAATTCTCGTCACCACAACTACATAATTATGTAATACAAATAAATGCAAAATATTTATAAAATGCAAATAATTATACATTTTATGTATGCATTCAAACAAGATTTAATAGAATAGATGACGACTCCTCGCGATATCTCAAAAACCGTAATCATACAATATGGTAGTTAAATTTTGTTTTAGAGATACTACGAACGAATTTTACGAATTTCCACAGCTAAAGTAAAATGTTCTACCAGGAGTATCCGCATTTCTAAAGAATAGGGATCAGAAAGTAAAGAAAGCTTTCAGATTTCCCTCCTAAAGCCACTTTGATTTTCAGTTGAATGTCGTGGAAAATACAATGTCATTAAATACAAGGATCCCTTAATATAAATATCAATCGCATTTCTCTTTAATAATAAAACGTCTAATTAAGAAAAATTACATTTTTATTTTAGAAAACGGTTTCATGGGAAATAAGTCTAATTAATGGAAAAAAAAGATAATTCAGTAAGGATTTGGGGGTAATAAATCAAAGAGTGAAAACAGTGGATTTTCTGACGTCTAACGCGAACCCTTTTCTGGGTAAATTAAATTTATAACCAAACGCATTAGGACTGGAATCGCCCACATCACGACAGAAATCCGATTATATGTATAAAACTATTACATATACAGCTGCTCTCGTAATTTTATTTGTTGAAACTATAGTAAATGAGAAAGTTCGTGAGGATGGATGACTGTTCTCTAAACTAATGAACATATTGAAGCACTTTGTTTTGATTTTGCACTTTAAACTTTGATTGAGCACTTTAAAGCGTTCGTGGTCACGGGCAGACAGTCTACCATTATATTAATCATTAATATACGCGATTTAAATCCGTTCAAGCTAGTTTTATTTCAATGTGTAATAATCGCGAAAATCTAAGACAACTAATGAACATATTTTCAAAACTATAAAAGTGGAATAATTGTGAAAATTTTCAAAATAACTACTAAGTCAATTCGAAATCTTTAAGCGACTAACTTGTCACGATAGCGGGTATGAAAATAGTATGACGCACACAAGACACTTATGAATCCCGCAAAAAATAATTCCCTTAACATTCTTTAGATACATTTTTAACGATTCGTGAATTTAAGATTTATATTTTACTACAATACAACAACAATAATCCGTCATTTGCGCTAGCCATTATAGGGTTAAGTATACTTTTAAATTATTTTTCCCTGTAAGTTTTATATCTTATATATAAAATTCTCGTGTCACAATGTTAGTCTCCATACTCCTCCGAAACGGCTTGACCGATTCCTCT
>DVXP01001679.1:0-14364 GCA_018235645.1 Junonia grisea | reverse complement strand
CATAAAAGGGTTAAAGCCATATCATGTAGCACAAGTAAAGGAGAGTCTAAATTTCATACATTTTCGTTATATGTGATATCTCCAAAAACTTAACCGACTTCAAAATTTTACATTTAAAATTATTACTTTACACTTCAAATTACAATACCAGAAGATATGGGTGAAAATCAATACAAATTAATAAAGCTTAAACTCAAAGTAGCTGCGGAGAATCGTCGAAGAGTTCCCTCGATTGCCGTTCGGTTCCATAATAAAAAAATGAACCCTCCATAATTTGGTTGGTCCATGAGTGACGAAGTTATCCGCGAATAAACATAAAAAAAACATATACGGCTGAAAAGACAAGGTGGTTAAAACACTTTGAAATTGTTGTACTTGCTATGTCAATGTAGGTAAATAAAAGTTTGTACGGAACCCTCGGTGCGCAAGTCTAACTCGCACTTGACCGGTTTTTAAATGTATGAAAACTTATTTTTATTTGAATGATCAATAATTAAATATTTTACCAAATCGCGGGAAATGTCATGATATAACAGAACAAAAAAACAGCAACGTGATTAGTTGATTACGCTTAAAAAAACTCATATTTTCAAACTGTAAACCATTTAACAACTATTTTTTTTATTACATTTTGTCAGGAGGAGATAAAATGTTTTCTAATTTATTATACCTATTTGTGAGTCTGTCTGTCCGCAACTCAGGTCAGATAAACTTACAAGTAAATAGTTGTTATTCGACAAGACAATTCGACTATACATATATAAATTACCCCGACACAGTCATACAGTACGTGAAAAACTTTAATAAACTTTTTTACAAGTCAGTACTTGGAGCACTACATGCGCGTTGACAGGCATATTAATTTTTTCACTTTTACATATTTTATAGACAGCCCTAAATAAACGCGAGCGAAGCCGCGGGTAACAGCTAGTTAAAAAATAAAAATTGAAAAAAATTAAAGAAAAAAAAACTTAAACTGGCTTTCGTTGTCTCGCGCGCGCCCCTAAATTTTTCCTCTACGATTCTATGCCCACGGTTACGACGCAATATTTTTAGACCATTTCATATTAAATCTTTCATACTAAATCTGTCAGTATTAACAGGTATCGATCTGACGTCGACTACCATCAATCATTGACAAAACTGACGACATGAGCTAAAGACTTCAGAACTCAGTAGAGTATGTGAGTGACTCTTCGTTTACACAAACGAGTAAGTTCCCACTGTTTATATTCTACACTCGCGTCTCATTCCTAATTGCTAGATTTGCGGACTCCTAGCAACTCGCCACATGAGCTCACGTTTAAGTTACGTAATTAGTTCGTTTGATAAACAATTAGAATAGTGATATTTGTTTATGTTTATTTATAGTGAAATGTGGTTTTGTTTTATAAGTTTGACCAATGTTAACATTCATATAGAACATAGTATACTGGAATACTATTCAGCTTGGTCAAATTAGTCTCAAAAATCGGGATACTTTTTCAATTCACGACAAGCTGAATTTACAGGCACGTAAGAGATTTATACACTTTAAGAAAATCCTAAAAATTCCTCATGGATTCCTTGTGTTCAAAAATATTTATGCTTAAAAGACGTAAAAATGGCTTATTGAATGTTTTCGCCAAAGTTTTTAAATATTAAAGCTTAGTCTTGTATAGTAGTTTAAAAAATAAATTAAGAAATAATGAGAAAACCAGAGAAAGGAATTTAAAATACATTTTTCGATTTAAATTCGTTTAACCTTAGTAAATGAATATTACATGAGAGACCCACTTGCGCCATTGGATGGTCTTAAATTGTGCGCAAACAAAGACGTGAAAATTCTTCTAATTATTATTAATATAATTATAATCACACTATTATTATAACTGTGAAAGAATCTCTGCCTTTGTGTATTAAATGTTTGTAATGTAATTGTTTTATATTAAAAATTTGATAATATTGTTAAAATCTTCGTATCTTTTATAATTTTTCATTAGTTTAATATGGGTCGTTAATTTAGAGGATAGTGATGGAACCCTTAAAAGGGCAGGGCAGAATTTCATTAGTTAAAGAAAAAGAAAAAATCCATTAACAAATTATTTTAGTAAGTATCTACTGACGCATGACAGAAAAAGCCCACCATTATTTCTTAAAAAAAAATATGTTATAAGGTGTTACGAAATATAATAATGCATAATGAATAAAAATAACCTATTAAACAGGTAAGTTACCAAGTTTCTAAAGGATATCCTACATACATACATAGAAACCAGTAAACATCGTACTTAACGCATAGAAATAATTAATTTAACGTGCTTAAAGACTGCGAACCGTAACTGTCGACCCAATTTCCAAGTTACGTATACGTTACGTGCAATCACGTAATATTCACAGCTGTTATATTCGCCCTTTATAACAAATATATAGCACTTATTACTATGAATATAGAGTTGAAATTTGCACGACTTCAGCAGTTAATAGACGTTGAAAACGTTCATATGTTTATTTCGGTTTTTATCGCCCTGGCATCACTGACTTTTAATCAGGTGTTAAATGCTGTTATTAAATGGCAGTGTTTTTGTTATAATATTGTAATTAACCTTTTTATCGGTTATTATTGTTTATTTTTTAAGCAGCATTTTTTGTACTTTAGCGATTAGTATTTAGTTAATAGATAAATTAATTTCAAATTTTCGGATTTGTCTTTTTATTAATATTGTATTTTTAATTCATTTTCGGTGTATTATTTTTGTTTTAAACTATAATAATGCTATTTGCTGCGGTATTCATAACTATACTTGAAGTAGAGCCAAAATAAAACATAGCGCAAACCGTAATTAGTAAGTGGATAAAAATAAATCTATGATAAGATAGTAGGTACTTAATGTATAGTACTTTATTGTTTTTTCCGAATTTTAGTAAATAAAACGTAAAACGGTTTATTCGTAGTTTCTTAAAAATCGCAATTAATTAATTATTCTTATTTAATTAAGCGACAACCGCGAAAATCATCAATGATAGCCAATCTTTCGTAATTTAAATTCTTTAATTACAAGGCATACTAAATTGTGACCATTTCAGTAATTAAAGCGCTGTAATCACGCAAAATGAATAAAATCTTTATACGCTCTGAGACATACCCTTTAAAGCTATATATTGCTTCATTTAATATTGCGAATTGGTAAGAAATATCAGCTTTTATAAACCATTAATATAGAATGTCCATTGAATTTCACAAACGGCTTGAGATATAAGAGTTTTAGTCGGCATAAGTTTCGTAACGGCTTAACTATAATATTGTGTAGTCGGCACACAAGCTTTGGCGCCTTGGTCGAGCGATAGTGTGGAACAGGTCTAATTGTTTTTTTTTTTTAATTAAAAAAAGTAAAATGGAAAAATATCTCGTTCTGCTGCTAGTGTTGTGCTGTCAATTAACATTCCAAGGTAGGATATTTGCACAGATTATATAATGTTTACGGTTATCTGTATTTTATTTAGTGTTAATTTACAGTTTAAATTGATTAACTGTTATTTTATGGTTTATTTTAAAAAGTGTTAACTAATTAATTAATTGTTAGCGTTTTCAATGTTTTTTTTTATGATTTAGGAGTAAATTAATAATTTTTTGAAGAAATAGACATAAAAAAATTAAACTTAAGTGTTTCCATAACTTGTATGTATTGACATAAATTATAATAAAAATATTACACAAAAAATGTGCCGTCTTATTAGAGGATACAAAATTAGAGCAGCCATCCCATCGGCCCTGTGGCGCAACGGATAACGCGTCTGACTACGGATCAGAAGATTCCAGGTTCGAATCCTGGCAGGGTCGCGGTTCACTTTTTGTTTATTTTTTTGTAATTTTCATTTATTTATTTTATTATTAATTTTTAATGCTAAAATCAACTTCAAATATCTTTAGTTTTTTGTTACTTATATTTATTTGAAATATACATTAAAATAAATTGTAATTTTTTAATGTATATTTAAAAAAATTCGAGCTCTATATTAACATTTAAGAAGCATTAAAATATTTAGGGCTTACTAATGGTACTTAAGGCTTTCTACGAAATGAATTTACAAAAAATCTAGTTTAAATACGAAAATCCCGTATTTAAAAACTTTATTCTTTTAAAAAACGGGTGTTTTTCTCGTGATTACGGAATCCTTAAGTTTAAGCTTAAAATGTTGCTGCTGTCGACATAACATTTTATTTCACAGCAGGATTGCAACAGTTTCGAGATTAACATATTTTATCTTTTAAATTACTCGAATTTTCTGCTTCTGTAATTTTATTTAATTATAATTACTGGATTTAGTAAAGATACCTATACTTATAAGTACTTGGTATAATATATTTGTTTACAAAAACTAATTACAAAAATCGTTACAGCTGTATACTAATCTAGTCACGCGGTAGTGAAATTTGACTTGGCTATTTTTTATCAAATAAAATGTAGTATAACTCCAGTATAAATAGGAAGACACTAATTAAAATAAACAAATAATACGTAAAAAATGGCTGAGTCAAATCTTGAGATGAATTACATCCCGAGTGAACACAGAACTTGGCACCCGATTTATATCTATGTAATTGGTTTTTACTTGCAGATAAACTTTGTTTGTTATGCAAACTGTTAAACTCTATAACTTCATTTTTACTTAATTTTCAAAAATCCATCAGTGTAGTTGCTGCAGCTGCGCTTACAGATTAAAATTTATAAGACAATGCCATTAATATGACGTTTTAGTATAAAACGATGATTTGGCATAATTTATCCTAAGTTAGCTAGGTTTCCTTTTATAAATAGCTAGTTTTTTCATTCATTTTCGTAATAATCGCTATCGATATACGAAGAATTTTCTGATTTTTCTATTATTATTCCATACAAATCGAACTTGGCATTAATTACTGAATGACATAATTAAATTAGTGCAATAAAAATTAATTTATGATGTTCATTTCATCAAAGGTAATTAGGTAGTAATAAAATTTAACGTTAGGTAAACTTTTTTATTATGTTCAATGAAAATAAATCTTCTATACTAACTATTTCATAATATCAAAACAGCATAACATTTAAGTCATGAGGCATAGCAATGTCAATCCCATAGTTACGTGACCATTCCGAAATTAGAATCTCAGCCGCAAAGCCTCAAAGATGTGAATCTCTTGAGCGGTAATTCCATTGTCTTGTAGGAAATCAAAGCGCTTGCACGGCCTCAATTTGCGAAATAGCCTTTCTTAATCATGTCTACAAGGTGACATGTGCGGCATAAAGTGACTTTAAACTGAAATAACGAGATACATTGTAATTATAGCAAGCAAACTGTAATTAAGAAAAATTGTACGAAATGTACAATGTAAATTGTACGAATCTACATTCCGAATCGGTGGTAGATTTAAAAAAAATTGACATGTACATTGACTATAATTGTATGTAATCCTTACGGGGACTTTGAATTTTTCGGAATAAAATATAGCTTGTGTCCTAATTCAAGGTACAACGTACAAGTTACCATCATTTTCAAATTTTAACCCAGTCTGGTCTACTGTTTTGCTGTAAAAAAGCATCATAATCTAAACATCCAGACTTACAGTTTTTAACCCTAATAATATTAGTAATATTAGATTATGTTAACTTTAGTAATTACTTTGTGAAGTGGGTAATATGATCAGTGCGAAGTAGTTCAGGGTTGAATGAAAAATGAACTTATGTTATGTGAATCTGAATTATTATATAATTTCGTGTATTTGTCGGTTTTAAGAACGTCTCTATTACACTAGATGTAATAATACGTATTTAGGGTACCTATTGTAATTTAATAATAGCTGTAATTCAATTATTCACATTGACATTGATTAGAAGTAATTAAATATTTAGTGAAGTTAATAGTTTGTTGCAGTAATTATTTGAGTTTTCTCACATAACTCACTAACATTAAACAAAGAACGAAACAACATACGTAAAACTAGACCTAAAAGCGTGTTCGTAACTATCAAGAAAATTCTAGAACCATGCATTTTAATAAATTCTTGATTGCATAAGGGCTTGGTTAATGCGTGAAATAAAATTTACAGAATCGTGAGCGATCGCATCACAAAAGAAGGCAATTTCATCAAATCAATTAAAATGCGTCGTCGTTGAAGGGTTACACATTGAATAAGCATTAAAAATGAAGCATGGAGGAGACAAAATAGTGGGGCACGGTGCATACAACTGCAGTAATCTTAATGTGCTCTGTATAGAGTAACGTTTATAGCCACTACGCACACTACGCGTATTACAAATCATAAGTATTTTTGGCGTTTACTATTTATTGAGTGAAAAAAGCAGTTTCCATTTCAAGTAAAAGTCGTGATTGATTCATTGTTACTGGTAGAATAACTTCCTACAATATAGTTACGTTGTACCAAGGATGATAGACCGATTTTAACTGAGATTAAATATTGCTAACTTTCAATATGTAAAACGTTGTGTGCAAGGTTGTAAGTGTATAATTATTGTACAAAACTTTGTATATCTTACGTCAGTAATAATTTCGTTCGATTGCGTTGAAGTGCAGTTTTAGATATAATTTGTGTAATTATAGACCTAGCGTTCTTTTGTGCACGTAACATATTTTAAAAATTCAAGGAATGCTCTAGCATTGTTACCTAATCGTTGCCACAACTCCCGATGACTAAAACAGGTAACAAAATTATCGATACGGTGATTTAGTAATGCATAGCTAAATGATTACAACACCTACCCCAACTAGGCTGTGTTAGACACGGTCAGTTATAATTGGATATCCGTCAAAGGTCGTCGTGTATTAGAATCGGATTAACCATTGCGAATTTTCTACCTTCGAACCTTTACGTGACCTTTGACTGAAGACATTCTGAAGAGGTTATTCCTTGTAAAAAGGGCCCTATTTGAAGCAAGTGAGTTTTGTAGAAGTGACTTGTTTGCAGTGACCCAGCTATATTGGAAAATGGAGTTAATAAAAGTGTTCTATATTTGGACTATATTATCGTTTATTGTCCTGCAAAGTGAAATGGTTGGGTCGGAGCAGAGTTCGTTCGAACTGCCCGTGCAGTTAGTAGGATTTCCGTTCATCATCGTGGCTGTTAGAATCACCAATTTTATCAAGAAGCTCTCGTACGCTTTGAGTCCAGGTAAAGTATCTTATCATTTTGTCAAATTATTTAATAGATATTAGATGTGCGAAATCTTTAAAATAAATGTTATATTTACACCAGTACTATAAAGAAGAA
This sequence comes from Junonia grisea, assembly GCA_018235645.1. Taxonomy (NCBI): domain Eukaryota; kingdom Metazoa; phylum Arthropoda; class Insecta; order Lepidoptera; family Nymphalidae; genus Junonia; species Junonia grisea. The sequence continues at coordinate 7,115 of DVXP01001679.1, read as the reverse complement.
ATATTTAATAGTTCGTTAGACTTGAATAAGCTCTGATACTACTTGACGGTTTGAAATATCTTTTACTGTTGGGAAACTACACCATTTCCGGTGACTATAGGTGAACTATATTAAAGCAAAACCATTAGTAATTATTATATATTCTTTATTGCACCAGAAAAAAAATACAGAAATTAAAGGCGGACTTATCTCTAAAAGAGATCTCTTCCAGTCAACCTATGGAAGTGAGTGATATAGTATACAGCGGGCAATACAATGCAGACTAATATATCCGTGAGCAGCCGGGGTTGTCTGCTAGTATTAATTATTTAAATAATAATATCTTGCATAATACATAAATACAAGGGTCTTATATCATTCTTCATTCAATAATTTAGTACGTACATCGTGTCATAAGTAACGATCTTTGTTTGTTTGTATGGTAATATCAAACAGTTAAATAGCTTTATGTAACACTCATTCATTCCTCTTCCTCAGTCTTCTGGGAAGTAAAGTTGCATTATGTTACAATACTAACAACGACATAGAGTTGAGTAATAGGAACTTGTATTATTTGTATATCGTCGTCTCTAGATCGTTTCTAGTACCCAGGCTACTTGTAACTTAAATCTATTGAAATATTTGAAATCCCGAATAAAAAAGTTATATTTGTACTAATAGGTATATAAACCGGAATTGTTGGTTTGTTTGATAAAGATACGATCAGGATTAATTAGTTTGATTTAATAAATCTTTTTGTCTTCGGAAACCGTTAATTTAAGAAGTATTAAAAATTATTATGATAACACGATAAATAGACATAGAGAAACAACCACAGTCGTGATGCGCGTGACTGAATGTTTTTGTCTTTTTAATTTCTCTCTATTTAATTTTATTAATATTGCGAATTTTCTCAACATGGTCATTTAGCCTTGTGCGACATATACTCGTATTGGGAAAGGTCCGAAACTCGTTTGTTTCGCGTGAGTAATATCAAAACGACGTGATTAAGAAACCTTAAGAATTACGAACGTTTATAAAATCATTAACTATTTACTTTTATTTCGAATTGGTTTTTTAGATAAAACGCTGCGGTTATGATATTTATGCCAGGTCTAAACAATTATATTACGGTAGTAAAGTTGTGAAATGAAATAATAATTATCATTAATTTTAATCTACTATTTAGAATAAAGACCTTAATTATAATTAGATTAACATAATAATTAGTGAATAATTAATTGTTACACATTAAAAGTAAGTGCTACAAAATCTAAATATGTTATATTATTAAGATTATATTTTGGTTTCAAAAACTTAACGTTTTGGAGATAGTGACAAAAAATAAATAAATAATATGTTTACACTTTACTGAAATGCACTCCGAAGAAAAATACGAATTTACCTTCATTTAACGAAGCTAGTCTATAGTCTATAGACTGTAATCATCTTTCTACCCTTTATTTACTTTATGTGTGGTCGGCACAACACCTTATTTTAGTCAGCCATCATCGTGTCATCTTTCACGCAATCCACCCAAATCTTCTTTCATTTACCTTGACCCACATATCCTTTCACATACATATCTAGCATTATTCTTATTACATACATACCTACATTCACTCATACATATATGTATATACGCTCTTAAAACATTACAATTCTTCTGGCGCATTAAAAATACATTTACATTTTAAGATTCGCTACAAGATTCGCTAGCTTCACTTACAACAACCTACTTGCAAGTGACCGCTATGACATAACCAGCATATTGACCAACAAAGCGGGCCAAGTGACACGCCGCGACGCCCAGTACGAACACAGCCTTAGCCGCTTGCACTACTCTCAAATAAAATATATAAAGTTTATTTTGAATATTTTAGTTATTACGAAATTTTGGAAGTCGTTATTACTAACAATAAGTTTTAAAGGTTTTCGTTAATTATTTAAATATTACGAAAAGTGGTAATAAATATTCATTGTTTTAGACGTTTTCGGGTATAAATATAAAAAGTATAAACAGTAAGTGTTTAGTTTCGTGAACAATGGAGTTGACACGCGTCGTGTTTGTATGTTTGTTACTCGCGCTTGTCAATGGACAAGAAACAATGTTCGAGCTACCGGTCCAGTTGGTCGGCTTCCCTTTTATCGTCGGGAGTGTTAAATTGACGAACTTTCTGAAAAAGCTTTCGTATTCTCTTAGTCCTGGTGAGTTGAAGTCTTACAACTTTTTGTAACTTTTTTTTTATTTTTTGCGTTAGTTATTATATATATTGTTTAAACATTTAATGCGAGGTACGATGATCATAATTTTTTCGCGATTCTTATAAATTATTTTTCATGAATAATCAAGACAAATTAAAGCTAAAATCAAAGAATTTAATCCATGAACAAATTATTAACCATTGTGTAAACAATAAAGCATTCTTATAAATAAAAAAAAAATGTGTCTATTTTACCTTCAGTATATTATACTATACTATAATAAAATATACTTTAAGGGCAAACATTAACTGTAATAAAAAAAAATCATGGTCTCATACATAACAAGTAGGTACAAATAATAATTTATTGAATCGCGAAATTGACCGAGCATTAATCAAAGAAATTGCGTCCAACAATAAAGCAATGGACAGTTCAGCGATTTTAAAACTCCATCGCCATTTCAGAATCCATTAATGTGAAAATGCAAAACGCAAAAACGCTATCGTAAATCGACCCTGTCATGGCGTATGTGTGAGAGCAACGCAAAATTTTATATTCATTACGAGTCTGTTTTATTACATTATTCATCAGAAATATTTATTTTGTAAATATATTTTTATTGCTAATACATACATGAATCCTTGCACGAATACGAGGGAGGGCTGAAAATCAGCAGAGATGAAAAAAAGTTCATACTTAAAAAAAATTTTGTTCATTATCATTTGTTCATTTGTTTTTACAAACGCACCTAGTCGACTATACAATTTTCAAAAGTTCCTTTGATTTTTCTGGGATGCCACCATCAGATCCTGGCATATCTATCATGGGACTACCTTAGTTTACTTTTCCATAGAATTTAGAAACCACCTTCTTTTTTTGGAGGCGGATAATGGTAAGACATTTTCGCGCATACATATAACGTATGTAATAAGAGCTATTTAGTAATGCAGAAAATAATAGCTGTCAGATTATTTAACTGCTCATATAAACATAAACACAGAACTAATATATGGTACATTAGACGTAAGCTAGTATTAAAATAAAAAAGTAATTAAGATAAATTAACTTGTCAAGAAAATGTACGCGCTTACGCACATTGTTAAGTAATCCTTAACTAGAATATATCGTGAAAACAACTAATATCTTTATTACACTTATTTAACACCTGTAGCAACATTAAAATTTACACTCAGATGGTTCTTAATTTTACTTAATATATCTTTACATAATAAACTATTATGTGATCGACCTGCAAAATAATGTACCTACCTATTTTTTTGTATGAAGCAACGGAAAATTTTCGATTTACGAACGGAAATCTGATTTTAATCAGAAAATATCCATTTTAATCTTCCCTGATTTAATTTCCGCGTGACATTTTTACATAGCAGGAACATTTAAAAAGATTTTTTATATTGTTTTATAGAGCAAGAATATTCGTTATTAATATGTTTTTTCACTTATAGTATATATCCACAAAATAGGAGAGCCATTTCTCATCTGTACCCAAAATTTTGTTTCATACTTCCAATACACTATGTTGGTATCTTATATATTCGACCTACCTAAAGAACAATATAGACGAATCCCCAAATTTGAATAAATCAGATTAAAAAAAACTGTTAATTTAATTTAAATCAATTACGTAATATTGTAGCATTACCTAACATTTCGTAACAACATATAAAATGAGTCAAATTGTTTCGCGCAACCTAATTACCACTATAAATACGTTTATCGTGCACATTAATAAAGATGAACGCTTTGATTTCCTAACGTTACCTGTCATTTAAAGGCATTAATGCTTTGGATGACGTCACACAAACCTTTTTTATGTAAGGTAAGGGGTATCTAATTGCGAGTTATTCGAAAAAACTTCTTAATGTATAAATTCATAAATTTATTCTATTTTAGAAAATTGTAATTTATTTATTAACCTTTTTAAAATAAAAAAATACCTATGAATTTATTGATTAATTATTTTTTCAATACCTCGCAATTAGGTAACCTTTACGTTAAAAAGTACAAAACTGTTTAAAACTAAAGAACATTAAATGGTTTTTTCAATACCACAAACCCGAAGAGTTTTGGCGGCAACTAGCTATTTAACGTTCATAATATGATGACCTGCACTTCTAGAAAACCAAAGCATACAAGCGAGTTCAACCAGTCGTTAGGTAATGGGTATTGAAAACAATATTTGCACTTGATTTATCGTGTGCCAGATCTGTACCGGAAAATTCAAAGAAAAAAGCCGGTTTATGAGCTAATTTAGTTGTTTTTATGTACGCAATTCAAATGTCCATTACACGCTGCAGCGATTACTGTAACCGGCTTTTGTACTAATTATCGCAAGTTTAAAAACTTTTTTTTTATTCTTTTAAAATATTTATATAAACCGGTAATTGGTAAAACAGTCAGAAAAGTAATTATAAAATTGTCAATTTCAATAATTGCGTAGATCTACTTATTTATTGCGTTTCTAATTAGTCTAACGTCTCATTAATTAATTAATTTTCTAATTATTTAGTAGAGATATAGCTTGGTTGAGACATGTTAGATTAAAAGCTTGAATTCTATAGAAAAATAAATATTAACGATGGTTTTACATTTAGTTAATGTGCACGTGGTCTGACCGACCGACTGACCGTATGCTCTCGGGTTAGAATTTACTCGGATACTCGGAAGTATCCCCATGAGTATTCTCATGTTTATATCGTTTAGATATAGTAAAGTTCTTGTGAAATGAAATGTTAAGGAGCTTAAGCCACCACACTGCTCCACTGCGGGTTTGCGGATATACAGGGATCAGAATACCTTTCGCAACATACAGGTTTCATCATTATGTTTTCCTTCACCGCCAAGCGCAAGACGAATTTAGAAACAAAAACTTCAAAATTCAGAGGTGTAAGCCAGGGTTTAAATCCGCGACCTTCGGTTGAAATCGAAGTGTTTTCCGCTAAACCATCTCGTCTCTTGTGACATACTACAAGTTTATTATAAGGACACATTATTGCATGGTTGTTTATGTGGTCACAATGTAGCGAACAGTACTGTGATTATTCAAGGTCAAATGAGTCTTACGTGTATAGTGCATCCATCGATTGTCCTAATTCAGATGACTATTATTTTTAAATTTTTACACCACTAATTACACCTGGTTACGCTTCAAGGCTTAACAACAATTACTAAAACTCTTATAAATATAATTTTTAAGCACTACACGCTGTTCTATGTTGAAACACGTTATTGTCTTAAAACCGTATTCTCTATGACATTATGAAATTGAAATGTCACGTTACGTGGCGCGTTCCATCCTCTCAAATAAGTAATTAAGTAATTTTTGGAAAGATTGTTAATAGAAACGGATCGTGCCATCTCCAAAAAGAAAACAATATCATTATCTATGCTATTTTTACGTTTTCAAGGCGTGTGCTTACAAAATACCATTTTAAGAAGACAACGTGCCATGGTAAGATTGTTTGACAAGCACGATATGACATTCATCATTCTTTTTGGGCACGTTACGTATCGTGACATAGAGAATACGGGCCCTAGCACGAGTTAATTGTTTTAATACCTATAATATGTGTATTTAATTATTTATATCCTTTGCGGGAGTGCTTACAAGAATAGCCTGTGCACATTAGGGATGGCACAATAAATATTTTTTCTTTATCCAACGTGTCATATTTAACCAATTCGGTACAAAAGTTGAGATAACTAAGCTCTAAATTTTTATTGCAATCAGATGAACGCTATGCCTTGCATAGAATACGGACAAACAAACTAACACCAATTGTTATACTTACACGAGAAATTTCACAGTCAATTCAATAAAAACTTTATAAAATAATCAGTATTTAAGTTTTCGCAAATGTTTTGATTACTTCTTAAAGTTTGGATACGATTCAAAAGAGCTCCCAAAGCCAACTTGAATAAAGAATTTGAATTTGAATTTGATTTATAGTAAAGTTTTGCAAGGAGCATTAAACTAGGAAACTACCCACATTTTATGTTAGCGTTTAAGGCTTCTAAAGGAGATAAATCTAGTTTTATTTTTATGAAAGTGTAGATAAAGAATAGGTTTAGGATGATCGTATCTTTTAAGAATATGTCGTTTATCTGATCCTTGATAAGTGTTTCATAAAGGACCATAAATTTACGCGTAAGGATTTTTGTAGAGCTAGTGGCTCGTTTGATAAAATTGATATGAATTGAAAAATAAAATTATTCAGCTTTTACTTTATTCAACGGTTCTATTCATTGTTTCCCTTTTCTTATATTAAAATGCGAGGAATTATAAAACTTAAAAGTAAACAGGTATTATGATAAGAAGCTAGGGATAGTCCTATTGTGCCGGATTTTTAGTAGATAGAGGAGGTAAATTCTGTTATAGAAAGAATCATTTGTGAACTATGTATATTATTTCTTATTATAAAATTAATACAAAATGCTTCTGTAGAAGAAATCTTTTAAATAGCTTTATAAAATAAATAAAACTTGTTCGAAAAAATATTTTATATAGGTTCAACATAAGGTTTTCCCACATGTTGACTGTCTCTATATTGTTAAAGTAGGCTCAAATTAATGTATCTTTAAAAAAATATTTTTTGTTTATTCCAGCCACATATCGCTCGAGAACTCGTCGTGAACTGACGCTGGCCAGCGAGGCGTCCGATCCATTCGATGCGCAAGAGGTGGAGAAATACATCGTGGCTGAGTTCGGCGCGCGCGCATGCGTGTTCGAGCGTGTGTGCGCGCACTACGCGACACGGGCGCGTGCGCAGCCCAAGCCACAGATGGATTGGCCTGATGTATTCAGGTAAAGTGTTTGAATATGTGAGGAAGTAAGAGTTTTGAGTAGAAAGAAATAGTAAATTATAGGTCAATGTCCTTCTAACTTTTAGTTATATTTCAGTAATCCCTCT
>DVXP01001678.1:0-14365 GCA_018235645.1 Junonia grisea | reverse complement strand
CCGCGACGACCACGGGCCTTAGGTGGAACGGCACAGTGGGCGTTACAATCGTTGCGGTCGTTTAGTGGAACGCACCCTATGATACCTCTCATCACAAGCCTCACATTTTATTTTTCCACCAATTACGGTAGAAACCGTAGAATATTCTAGCTGGACATTTCTAGAAGTTCTTTGATGTGACCATATCCGTAAAAGAGGCGCTATTAGGGATTTGGTCATCGTCATTTTATTTGCGGCAAAATAGCCTCACTATCGAGGCGAAAAATTTTTGTCAGTTTTTAAGCAACTAGCCTCAGGAAGATTCATTGAAAGGATTTTTATGTATTACTCTTTACTCTTTATCAGGAAACTCTATTTTTTCTGACACGAATCTCATGTTTGTTCAATATTTCATAGCTCATTTTTGTCATAATTTCTTAGACGTCTTATCAAAGTTTAAGACCTACAATCTTTAATATTAAATTGTATCAATATGGTTCAATTTATATAATACCACGAAAATACAATTAAAAAATACGATGAAACGACACGAAAATACCGATTTGTTCCGAAATACATACATATTGCACGCTTAAAACTACAGTGACTTTCAAAATTCCTGTTTCAAAATTTCAAAATTCAAAATTCCTTTAACTTTTGATGTAACTATTAAGTCTCAAAGTTTTTAGAGTCATTTCTTTTTTCGAAATTTTTGAGTTAGGTCACTAATTTTAAGTGTACGATATGTACAATCATACAGAATTGTATGTACCTATGCTGAACAAAGCGAATGACATCTAAAAATGACGTTATTAATTGGTTGTTGATAAGGAGTCTTTTACTCCATCGGTCCACGTCATATTAACGAAATATAATAATTATGGAAAATTGACACAATTAAATAACAATTAAGCCAAGAACAACAAAAGTCCATAGGAATGTTACATTTTCTGAATTAAATGCTCTGAATACGCTATTAACGCCGCTGGCGGTCGCGGGTTCGTTTCCCGCTCGGGGCGGATGTTTTGTATTTGACAGCAATCGCTCCGCGTAAAAATCAGTAACCTGTCAATACCTAGGCTAGAATAAAGCACACCCTGGTTAAGTCCGAAAAAGTGCTAGGATGAGGAATGGTCTACAAGGAGTCATTACAATCCAGTTTACATTTCGAAAATATTGCAGCGAAAATTGCGTCAATTTTTACAATGATCAATGAAAATAAATTGATCTTTTATAACTCTTATTTTATAATATCAATTAGACCTAACACTGACCAGTATGCTAAATTGTATTTTGTAATACGCCCTACATGTACACAATAAGAAGTAATTGGTTTAATCACCGCTCCCGTCGTAACGTTTTATTGGTGATAAACCTGAACCGTGTTTGGAAAACTGAAGCCTGTCCCTTGGGCAATGACCCATACTGAAAACATATTCATTAGAAACGCATGGCCCTTAGTACAATAGAAAACATAGGTATGTACTTATAGTTATACTTCAGTTGCTCACGAACCTACATAAATACTCGTAAATAAGAAAAAAAACTTACTTTTTGAGTTTGTTAGTTGTTTTCTCTCTACATCAGGTACGAGAGTAAAATTTACTAAGCCTAAGTCAAAACTTAAAGAAAAGTAATATAAAGTAAAGGGCACTCGCTGTAATTGAAAACAGACTTTTGTTGCCACCTAGGTAGGTTATGTTAAATTAAAAATAAGAATCTAGGTAATAGTGTAGGTTTGTTTTTTATTGACCCAAAAAATATAAACACAAAGCAAGTTTTTTATATGGCAATGGCAGACCCCATCCCATGAATTCGCCATGGACTCTCAATGCTCAAGGTACGCTATTCTTATTTCGTGCCGACGTCACTATAAAATAAAATGTTTAAAATATGTACATTTTGTATGAAAATCTGTAGTTATTTTAAATGACGAAGGTGTAATAGCCTATAAATGTCTCAATCTTCGGCAAAGATCGCCTCTTTGGTTGTGGAAAAGGTACTAGAAATCAAAAAGATTTTGATTTCAAATTCGAGCACTGCCAAGTGCCACAACAATGTAATAAATTACAGTCAACGTATATGTTTTATAAAGTTTGAAACGTTTTATGTTATAAATTTCGGTATAACTCAGCGGCGAAATGCTTTAGACACACTCGACTTTCTAAACAAACTTATTCTGTTAGCAGTTGTTTCAAATGTTCGTCAAAACTCCTAGTACTGAGCAAATTCTCTTGCTACGACTACGGTGTATATTTAAATGTACGTTTGAAAATTGTATTAAATCTGTAAAATATATTTTTGCAAGTTCAGTGTCTTTCTGTGGTTAATTAACAAATGAATAAAATAATTAAACGTAATTCCCTATCCGTTAATTAAAATTAAATATACACACCGCAGATGGTTTTGTAAAATCGAAAATTTTAAATGGTTATTATAATAGATATATTATTGGTTATTACTAAAATAATTACACCACAAACGACCTGTATTTAACCTAGTTTTAACCAGTTATTATTGAACGCCATTCATATGTCTGTTAGTTATAACGAGCATTTAATTGTAGAATGTTGTCATGATCTCAACACTGCTAATATCCAACTATTATCAAACTTTAAACCAATAAATCTTCATTTACAATTTATAACTGAAATTGATTCTTTAATAAAATTGATTATTTATCAATGATAATGAGATTAACATAAACCTGCGGGCTAATGTCGATTAGAGATTATAAAATTACCTGTCATGAAATATTATGAAAATCATGAGAGATAAAATTTACATTTGACATTGTAAGACTTTTCATCGACGTGAAACATATAAAGATACCTAGACATAAATATTGAACACCATCCCTATTAAATATGCTTTAAAGTATTCTTACATAGGTAAAATATTTGAAAATTCCAATCCATATAGGTGAGTGTCATAACTATGATGATGTATCTGCCTACCTATTTTCTAACTAACCATAATTAAAGTTAGTTATAACTCTAAATGTCTGATGTACTTAATTGTGAAGATCCAGATGATCCTTAGTTATAATTTGTGTTGACCAGTCCAGATATTTGAGGACCTTTTTAGTTCGGTAAAAGAGGATCATCTCAATGTTTCGCGTATAATAATCAAATCAAAAATTACTCTACTCTCTACTCTACTGTGCTCCTATGATATTTATATAAGTATCATATTAAAGCTCGTTTTTGTGTTGAAACTCGTTGAAATGGTCTCGTTATCGCGTTTATTTTTTTAGATTTCAATAATATCTTTGAATCTCTCTGGATTTTAGAAGATTGTCTCAATCCTCAAAAATCCTTTACTGCCTGGTAATTACAAAAAAGTATAAAAAAGTTACAACAAAAGCTAATGTACAAAATCAATAAAAAATATGTTGTTTTTTTTCAGTGGTCTCGACGTAGTATCAATCCGTCAGCTGGTAGTCCTCCTGCGTCTCCTCTCCCGGCAAGGACGAACTATTGTATGCACGATACATCAGCCATCAGCTACTTTGTTCTCACTGTTCGACAGAGTCTACGTACTGGCAAGAGGATTGTGCTGTTATCAGGTAAGTGTTTGAGGATTACTAGAGTACTAACTGATGCCCGCGACTTCGTCGGTGCGAGAAAGAAAGATTTTATGGGAGCTTTTCCTGCGAATCCCTAAACACGTTTCTAAAATAAAAGAAGCTTCCTATATCATCAGCTATCCAGTATGCTAGCAAAAGTCCCATCAAAATCTGTCTAACCGTTTCGTAGAGTAGCTAGAACAAACAGACAGGAAGACAAAAAATTTAAAAAATTCTATTTTGGTATAAGTATCGTATATATATTCATATGCATTTAATAAAATGCTGTCATTTCAATATTACAAATGGACACTTCAATTTTTATTAACCTACTAGCTGACCCGGCAAACGTTGTTTTGCCATAAAAAATTAAAAAAAAAAAATGTCAAAACAATGAAAAAAAAATAGATGTTAGCCGATTCTCAGACCTACCCAATATGCTTACCAAATTTCAGAGGAATCGGTCAAGCCGTTTCGGAGGAGTATGGCAACGAAAACTGTGACACGAGAATTTTATATATATAGAAGATGTATATGTCGCAGTCATCTTGTTGAATCCGCTATTCAATGACTAGGCTGAACGTTCGGCACTCAACGTCCAACTATTTCATTTTGTCAAATATTTCATTTTTCTAGTTTTTTTTTGTTGCCAATTAGTCATTGAATGTGTACATTGTAAATAGAATAATAAACAAATATTATTTTTCAGTTTAAGGGCTCATATAGAACATGAATTTAATTGGCATGAAATATAAAAGGGCATAATATATATACTTCAAAAAACATTCATGTTTCTCTTTGTTACATGCATAAATTAGGTACAAGATACTTCTTCAAGGGTCAGATTAACCTAAAAGCAAAGTTTTCAACCGTTTGCATACCTAACTAGATACCCCGGAGTAAAATAAGTAAAAAAGTTGACCGAAAACTTCTGCCTAAATGTAAGTAATCTTACGATTGTGGATTATTCATTTCAAATTTCAGTTAAGACCTTTTTTTGTTTTACGGCAATATAGCTATATATTTCCATTTTGTACACCATTAACGTTAATCACATTGAATTTAACTATTATAGTTTAAAGTTATGAGACAGACGTCGCACCTACTTAAGTGAAAACATTTATACCTACACCGTACCTATTTTTACACAAAATTCATTTTTTTTTTCAAATTGGAATTATCATTCTCTTTTCGAAGATCAAACAAATCTAATACGGTCACGGAAATTTAAACCTTAGCTTTAGAAAAAACAAAAATAGTTTACCTATTTACAATTTTACTTACTTGCTTTACTTTAAAAATGCTTCCTTTTCTTCGTACTTACAATATTTATAATGTAATTTTAAGAGGCTTTTTCAAAACTTATATATCCACCGACTCAATAATATAAATATTATAATATAATGAATACCTAATTGTACTCTTAAGTCTGTATTTTCCAAATCTTATATATATAAAAGAAAGTCGGGTTTGTTACAACACTTATAACTCGAGATCTGCTGAACCAAATTTTATGGTTGATGGTTCGTTGGATTTGTCTCTATCCCGAATAGCAGAATACATCTTAAAAATAATGAAACGGTTAGTATTCAAATCATTTCAATAAATGCTGATTTGTTTCTTACATGTCAAACATTTGTTGTCCAATCCTGTCAAATACTATAACAACTATTCATATGTGCGTTCAGAAATTAATTTTTGTAAAATGTCTCGAAAGTATTTTTTTGTATTTTTTGTAAAATGTATGTTAATTTTTAATTTCCGAAAATAATACCTAAGATTTATTCTACAGGTTAACAAAAGTGCAAATCTCTTTTAATAGGTTGTCCATGATTTTTCTTGATACGTAAAAATGCATGTTTTTCTTATGGTCAATGGGTAGCAAGCTCAGGTGTCGGCAACCCATCAGCTTTATTTATTCTTGCGCCTAACCCAGGGCCATCTCAAGCCCATGTGGAGTCAGTGTGCAAACATTACCTTAGCGCCCCCTAGCAAGTGCGCGGTCGAAATGAAATGGGTAAGAAGTTCAAGTATAGTTTGTCCGGATGCTTAAGCGTGAGGACTCTGTATTAGTGTGGATTATTTATAATTAATTCATTGTACAAAATCTATTATTTGTAGAAGAAATTTGAAGATTTTTTTCAGTTCTAAATGTACAACGACGTGCTCTTGACTGGCTCTTAAAAAGCCTAACCACCGAAATGTACTCATTTTAACATGTCTATTGTTCTACTTTATATATATATTTCATAATCTTCATCTATGTTTTTAAGGTTTATTTTGTATAATTAACCGCTGTGTATGGCATTTGTGGACTATCCACTCCATCGAGACCTGGACAGTATTGGAGTCTACAAAGATGTTAAGTCGACAGGCTTGAATATATTGAATATATTGAAGTAATGAGATATCTCTACAACGCTGCAACTATGATCGTCCAAATTCAAGACCAGCGGACAAGACCTGTTCAGCTCCATCGTGGAGTGAGACAGGGGGTCGTGATATCCCCGAAACTGTTCACTAACGCGATGGGTGACGTTTTTAAACACTGGACTGGATGGGACGAGGGGTCAACATCAATGAAGAGTATATCTCTCATATTCGTTTTGCCGACGATATAGTTATCTTTGCAAAACATAAGCTGCCGAAACGTCGACACTGGGTAGACAGTAGTAGACAGTGGGGCTGGTCCACAGATTTAAAGTCGCTCAGCATGCCATGCAGCGAGCTATGATCGGAGTCTCTCTCTCAAGGATAAAATCAGGAATTTGCTTATCCGTGAAAGAACCAAAGTGACCGACCTATTAAAATCGCAAAATTAGCAAGCTGAAGTGGCAATGGGCCGGCCATGTCTGTCACAGAATCGATGGCCGTTGAGGCAGGCAAGTCCTGGATTGGAGACTGTAAAGTGTAATACGCCCTGCAGCCCGCTGGACTGACGCCATATGCAAGGTTGCCGGAGCGGGCTGGATGAGGGTTGATAAGGACCGGGATATTTGGCGCAAACTTTGGGAGGCCCATGTCCAGCTGTGGACTGTGATTGGCTCACGACGACGACGGTTTATTTCACGTAGTAAAATAAAGTTAGGCGTGCCTAGGTTTGCTGTGATTTAACAAATATAAGAATAGCTCTAGATGCCACACAAAATGTATGAAAACTGAAGTCCTTTTTACGTTGGTCATTAAAGCGCAGGGGCAACGTGGGTGCGCGCCATTTGGGCTCCGTTGCTAGCGGCGCACACCCTACATCTAAGGAAAAGACGCCTCTGGCCTGACCAAAAACAATTAAGAATGTCGTTTACCACAAAGTGCTTAAATGAAAATCTCATTAATCAATTAATACGAGTGTATCCCTGTACATCATAGTTATCAATCATTTTTTTCTGACATGAGTTTTAAATACCTACTTAATTATTACTATTTTTTTTTAATTTTTATTCTCATTATGTATGTATTCATCATCATTCATCATAATAAAATACTTTTATGATTCTATCGATATTATTTTTATCATTGAATTACGTTCGTCAAAGCCTATATAAGTTCAGCTAAAAGGTAGGTAACACGACATTCATTGACTTAGGCGGTACGAAGTTCGCCGGGTCAGCTAGTAATCCATATTTTACAATGTCCTGTCATAAAGGCACACTTGAATAAATCAAAACAATAGCAGTTAATTGCTTCATTAACTTCGAGCTCGATATCTAAGCAAGAATTTTACTTTCGCCAAAGTTATCAAGCTCGACTAATAGAGTGTAATGTTCCCACCCACGGAACGAAGTTTGATAGTACCGGAGCGAGTTAATTTAACTTAGAAGCTGTAGTGAATATGTCAATCGAAAACTTTATCTGACGTCAGATGATTTATTCAGCGGCATCTTGGGAGTTGTTTTGAATGATTGTTCAGGAGGTATTATTTTTCGACTTTCGTATCTAAAAACGGAACACTTACATCTCTACCTATGTCTCCACTTAATGTTTTTTTTTAGTAGACAGTTGCCATTATTTTTAGTTAATTTAACTCAGCTGAAAGCTGTAGTGAATGTGTAAATCGATAACTTTAACTGACGTCTGATGATTTATTCAGCGGCATCTTGAAAGTTGTACTGAATGTTTCTTCTGGAGGCATTATTTTTGTCTTCCCTATCTAAAAACGGACCACTTATATTTCTACCTACTTCTATCTGTCCAGAAACGGAACACTTATATCTCTACCTACAGATTATAGCCTAATTAAGCCTAATAAAATAGCAGGACGTTGATCTACTAAATTGAAAACAGAGCTTTTGTACACAAAATAAATTAATTAAAAAGAGTATAATTTTACACTCGTTCTAAACGACTATGAAATAAAACTATGGTCTCGACCTACCTACACGAACTTCTAGCAATTTTCATATTTCTTTCCTGCCCACTATATCTTATTTGTGACTTTTATTATCGGGTCCGCAGTTTCCAAGGAGAATAAAGCTTTCAAAACTTTCGGAGTAATCCACACTTTCGATGAATTCTGTATTTCTACCTCAGGTCTATAGGAGAACTTTTAAATTTTACTAGATTGCATTTTTGTAAAGTTTTCTTTATTATGCTATGAATATGAAATAAAGTTTATGTAAAACGCAAATGTAAATTATGGTATTATTTGAACAAAATACTGCGAAACGCTTTTTAACACAGCTAAAAGTGATCTAACATAAAACGTTATACTTTCAACAACATTTTCAGAGTGAGGTAACTCTAGAATTACTACATGATTTTATATTTTTAAACTACGTATAGAAACTTTTTAAAATACGTTCAATTTCTAGTAAAATTTCAAGAAATTTCAAATATATCGTAGGTACTTAAGCGCAAAAGCGTTTTCTCCATTATGTATTTACGATTAGTCGTATTTCTCAAGGAAGCGATAAAATTTGTAATAACGATACAGAAACGGTAACGTTTCCGAGTCCGTATCTTTATGTCTTTTTGCAGATCTAGTCTTCAACGCAATTCAATTCAATCAAAATATTTAGAGATATTACCTACATTTTGTGGGTCTCTTTGTAACATAAAATGAACAATTTTAATATATTAAAAAGTTAGTTAAGATTAGTTTACCGTTTATCGTCCATCCGCATTAAATCTATTCTTGCGTGTCAACAGAAAGAAAGATCTCTTTTATAGATATGTGATTAAGGAGAGTGGATAACTCTAAAAGATTCTAAACCTATTTAAAATCCAGACAGTCCAATGTTATAAATGTGACTTTAAATTTCTTCGTCCTACTTTCACGTCTCAATTACAACCACACAAATACTTTCAGCCATTCCTACGGAGATTGATATTTTATCTCGATGTTAGTACCCGAATGAGTTAAATTGAAATTTTACATTGCCAAGCGAGCAAACGGCCAAAAATTAACTAGACACTTTATGCTATTCAGTTATTAAAATTCAAAAGGAAATTTCATTGTGAAAATTCGAAAAAATGATAAAAAGGATGTGTGACATAGGGCAGGAAATCTATACGAGTAGGTATATACCTACCTAAAAAAGCTGAAGAGTTTGTTGCTTTGTTTGTTTGAACGCACTAATCTCATGAATCTAGTTAAGGCTAATATAAGCAGATTACAAATGACGAATGTTTCAAAATTGTGATGGTTTTCAAAAATCAGCTTGACCTACATATTTTGCGAAAATTTTATGTAAATTCGTTCTGGATTAGCACATATGTAGACATTGTATTTTGATTTTTTATATTTTAAACTTTCGCGATGTAATTTATTCATATTTGCTTTGTAGACGGGTCTTATCGCGATAATCTTTACGTATTACAATACCTTTTTTGCCCGACGCCGACGTTTCGGCGAAGTTGCATTCACCGTGGTCACGAGCTGACTAGTCAGCTCGTGACCACGGTAATACGTAAAGATTATCGCGATAAGACCCGTCTACAAAGCAAATATGAATTGTATTTTAATATAAGTAGGCGGGGCATAGCTATTCGGTATATATTTCTATAGTAAGTTACAAGAAGTTTTACTTCTATCACGTATTTATTTCTTTTTGTACAGGGTGCTGCGCCTCTGCTTGTACCATACTGCGCAGAGGTGGGTCACATATGCCCAACTACACACAATCCAGCAGATTTTATAATGGAAACGCTCATCGGGAGTCCAGAGATCCCGGCGCAAATGTCGGAACTTTGTCAGAATGGAAAACTTTGTAGGAGACAGGATAGGATGACTACAAGAGGTGGAAAGTCAGTAAAAAATTATGTTCAATTATTTATTTCTTACATTATTTTTTGGAAGAAGTTGCGGTTTCAACAAAATAACTACTAAAACTACCTATGTAATTAAGTAATTAATAACCTAAATATTTTCAAATATATTAAATGTAAATATTTTTAAATGAAAGATTATTTATATATTTTTTAATTAACAAATTAAATTTTGATAAATACAATAAAAAGTTAGATTAATAAAATGCGTATGCAGTGTTTCGAATGATTTATACTTATGTATGTGTCACACATACATAAGTACACACATTCTTTGACTACCTAGCTCCCATATAGCATAGAAAGTTAAATTAA
Source organism: Junonia grisea (assembly GCA_018235645.1). Lineage (NCBI taxonomy): Eukaryota > Metazoa > Arthropoda > Insecta > Lepidoptera > Nymphalidae > Junonia > Junonia grisea. The sequence continues at coordinate 4,239 of DVXP01001678.1, read as the reverse complement.
TAAAAGTATGTTTTTTTACAACGTGTAAAGGAAGCCGATACTGCACTCAGATGATTCCATACAGAAGATTTTCGTAGAGCACGTCGCCAAGGAGCAATCGCAAAAGATGGAGTTTCCAACTACATTCCTGACACAATTCTCAGTATTGATGTGTCGGTGGTTTAAACAAACCAGAAGGAATACAGTAAGATCCATTTTCTCATTTTTAACTCATCTTCGCCATCCTAACTAATATTGTATGGTGATGTTTTATTTTGGGCCACCTTTTTGTGCGCTATTTAGAAAAAATTAAATAATATATATAGCATATATAGCATTGAAAAAGAATAATATATTAAATTTTGTTGTCACGAAATAATTTACAAATTGAAAAAGACAAATGGTAATGGCAGCTGACAAAGTAACGTATTAATACAGATAATTCGCCATTTGTGTTTTGTCTTCGTTTTGTTTCCAATCTTCCATTTCATTACTATATAGTGTACTGAGACCTGGCTCAGACCTAAACATTTCTGGAACATTTCCTTTCTTTGCTTTTGTAAACGCTTCAATTACTTTAACAATTGTCAAGATTTTTTATAACTTTCATACACTATATTATTTTAGATTGGCCTTTGGATTCAATTCTTTCACCACGTGATCTCAGCCGTTCTTCTCGGGGGGATATTCTTCCTGATAGGCAACGATGCGAACGCTCCCATCGCCAACTTCAAGTTCTGCCTCAGCGTGCTCGTGTTCTTCATGTACACTTATGTCATGATGCCTGTTCTATTGTGTGAGTATAAGGCCACGTATTAAATAGATATATTATAAGGTAACGGGCTGTTTTCGTCTAATATAATAGTCGAGTAGCAGTAACTGTACAGTGACTACATAATCATACACACATTTTAAACATGTTCTACACACACATCTCTCTCTATTTTATATGTACAAACACTACCCCTTAAAAGGGTAGGCTCATATCTACCAAGGTTACTTCAGCAAGGCTAGAAAATGAAGTCAACCTATTCATTGCACACACGCTACCAAGACGAACCTCGAAAAACTCTGGTGAAAAGCAACCTTTACCTTATTGAATATTATTATAAACATGAACATGTTTTACGTTTTCCTTAAAAAAAACACAAAATCACAAATCTCTTAATATATCTATCGAGACAGAGGTACTGTTCTCGATAGATATATTAAGAAAATAGCTTTTAAGTGTCATTCGGCAAAACATCTAACCTAAGGACAAGAATGATAATTATTCGTTAAGCAAAAATTAATAATTAGGTAATTACTCGGTTAGGTATATTTAAAAAGGATTTTATTGTAATAAGAACAAAGACATACTTAGGTATAACTCGAATTAAGTACCGTTATTGAAAAACCAATAGATAGGTATATTTTTAAATTAAAAATAATCTAATTCTGTAAAATTTAGAACACTTCAATAAGGTACCTACAAATGAGAAAAAAAATCCCCTATATATTTATACGGCGGTGTGGTATAATGTAATGTCCGTAGGACGGTTTTAAAAACTATTTATAAAGATGTTTCAGTAGGGTCATTATATCACTTCCTACACACCCTACACTTATATCTACCATATTACCTACTTAATGGGCCCCATTTTTATGTAACGTCTGGCGGTGTATCGGTAATCGGTATGTAGGTATGTTTAAGCGTTACGCCAAGAATGATAAATAAATAATAGAGTCGATAAACAAAAATTAAATTTTTGGTCCTTTACGCAAGAAAAGACCGAACAGATTTGGATGAAACCTTACAAGACAACAAACTATAGTGAAGTAATTCTTTAGAATATTGTATTTTTATTTATGTCTTTATTTTATTTTTTTTTCTAGTTCCTTCAGAGGTTCGTATGATTCGACGAGAGTACTTCAATCGCTGGTACAGCTTGAAAGCGTACTACGCAGCTATGACTATATCGTCATTACCTATAATGGTATGTTTCAATATAATTCTATATTTATAATTATAAGGCGTTCTCACAAAGTCTAATCATGATAACTCTATTGTTAGTTAGTAGGTATACTTGCTTTAATGTAATTAAATCATAAAAATATATACTTATTATTCAAATAATATAAACATATTTAATTTTAATAAATTTAAACTAAGAAAACCTTGACAAAATGTAATGATTAGGTACTTATATACTATTTATCATTTGTTTTGCGTCATAACTTTTTATATACCTACCTATGTTATGATGCAAAACAAATATTCATAAATATTTTTCTTTGGATATGTTTATTTAATAATCCATCATTTACTATTTTGCTATAAACATTAACTTAATTAAAGATTATTTGCAAGCGAGCTCCAGTACCTAGGTATATGAAATACGATAAACATACGAGCGAAACTCGGCTGCAAATTGTGTGGTTTTGGCAGATTGCGGCTGTCGAGATGTCACTCCCAAATAGATGTAATTTAACTTGCCTTATGTCCCTGACGATATTTCTAGTGAATATAGAAGTTATAATTTACAAATTTATATAGATATTCAATCAATAAACGGTTTGTGCTTCATTAAATTACTTGCATTTCAACGCTATTTTTTGTGGAAAATATCTATTTAAAAACTTACTAGACATTTATTTGCTATATTTCTATAAGTTGTACTTCCTACAGCCCTAGCCCAGGTCCCACACATTTCATTTTGGCCGTATTATCTATATACCGCAGTTCCACTGAAAGTTATTTTGAGAGAATTATAAGTTTACCTAACTCGATTTTATCAAAAGACCAAAAAGTTCTTCTTCCGTATTATTATATATTTTTTCAGAGGTTGTGTGTATGTACCTCTTATTACTTAAGGCAATCTACTTTATTGAAGTCCTTTAAATATTGTTTTCTTTCAGTTAACCTTCGGAATAGTATTCGTGTTAATAAGCTACATTATGTCCGGCCAGCTGATGGAAATCGACCGGCTAGTTCTCTTCAGTATCAGCGGGCTCTTGACTGCCGTTTGTTCTGAAGGCTTAGGTCTTCTTGTTGGATCTATTTTCAACGTTACCGTAAGTTTAACAAAAATTATTGCTTAATAGTTCTAAATATTTCCATGAAAAAATTATTAGCTCTCCACAGAAACTTTTGTCGTCAAGTTTTGTTATATGTTCTTGAAAAAAAAAAACTAGACTGACCTTATAAAAACTTTGACGTTCAAAGCTACGATTTTACTCAGGTATTTGCATAATTCATAAAAATTAATTCAGCTGTCTAAGCAAACAAGACAGTTATTGTATTTTTTTAGGGTTCCGTAGTCAAAACGGTTCGCCATGTCCGTCCGTCCGTCCGTCCGTCTGTCTGTCTGTCTGTCTGTCTGTCTGTCTGTCTGTCTGTCCGCGGCTTTGCTCCGAAGTCCTTAATACTAGAAAGCTGGAATTCGGCATGAGTATACATATGAATCACGCCGAAAAAGTCGTACAATAAAATTCTGAAAAATAATTTTTGTTGGGGTGTCTCCCTATATATGTAAAGTAAGACCTAATTTTTTTTTCTCATTTTTACCATGGGGTATCGTTGGATAGTTTAAAATACAATTTCGTCTAAATTTCATTGAAAATTGTTAAGATAAAAACATGTTATTTGTTAAAAAATAAGTAAATTGTAAGATTAATGAATGAATTAATGAATATCCTTATATTATGAGGGAAACTACGGAACCCTTCATGCGCGTGGCCCGACACGCACTTGAATAATTATTCTATTCTAAGTATTCAACACATAATTATTGAAATTTAATTTTTTAAACTTTTTACAGATTGACTTTCTATTCTCCTTGGTCTGAATTTTAAGAGCATAGCTTTCATCATTAGAATAGATTCAACATCTTAGTATTAAAAAAATAAGGACCAAGTTACTGACATTATGGAACAATGTATGTAGTCTATATCTAGTAGTATATTTATTACTAAAGCGTCCTGGTTATTATACATAATAACATGTTTAACTTCTATACATTGACTATAATACCTGACAGACGTGGTCCTGTCCACCTACCGGATCTAATGATATTTGCAAACCTACTAAAATAAACAAATAAAATTTTATCTTAGTCGTTTACGAAGAATTAGGTCACAAAATTCCGTACCAAAGAATTTAAAGTAAGAGTAGTGCGATTTTGCTTTGACGGTAACGTTAATTCAACAACCGCTCTGGTGTAGTGGTGCTGAATGCGCTATTAACGCCGGCGGTCGCGGGTTCGATTCCCGCTCGGGGCG
>DVXP01001677.1:0-14366 GCA_018235645.1 Junonia grisea | reverse complement strand
GACTCTACTTCGACTCAAACTCGCAGTAACTCGAGGTGTTTACTGTATACTATATACTTTACAGTTGAAATTTATCAAGGTGTGCATGTGGTTAACTGTAGGACGTCTTCGACCCTTTTGCCATTTGTTGAACTGGCGTTGCCAACACGTCGACGATGCGTTTACGACTAGTGAATAGTAGAGTTGTTACTGTGTAGCATTAGTATCGAATCAAATGATATTTTTTATTTATTTTTTATTTTAAAAATAAGTTTGTATGCATCTATTATATTTTTTTTTATTTGTATTGAATTCAACGTGAACAAAATCTCCCGTATCTCTCTCGTAAAGTACACTTCCAAACGATCAACCTTGAAAACAGTTTTTCTGACACATACCTACATAGGTATAAGACACAGTTCTCCGTGATCTATTTTGATAGATTTGACAAAGTCCCACGTAACAATGTCCCTCGTTTGTGTCTCATTAGTACATCGTTTGTCCCACCTATTATTTGTGACGTCAAAGTCAATTTTCTGTTTAACAGCTTACTGTTAAATTGAATCCTTTCATACGTAATTGAATAACAAATCCTTTCATGAACTAAATTATGATTGTATTTTTTATAGCGACATATAAAGCTCGGTAAAAAAAAATTTAACCGACTTGAAAAAAAGGAGGAGGGTCTTAAAATCGTCAGGAACTTACTTTTTAGTTTAAAGGTTTTCCTCGATAAAACCGTTATACCTATCTAAAGTATTTTTATTCAAAACAAGAACCGTTGGCGCTTAAAAGCGAAATAAAATTAACGGGGCAACAAAGGCTAGGGAACGACCTAATCAGCGTTAAAACGAGCTTAGATGTGTCCTAATTATTCAATTTGTGCGTAGATGTAACGAGGCTACGTTAATAGTGTTGCATAAGTGGGGTGCATCTGCTTGACATTTGAATCGACCCCAAATCCGAATAGAAACTGTGTCACGTATTAGCCGGCAAGCAAGTACCGGCACGGCCGCGGCGCAATGTTGACGACGGTGAGCCGCGAGTTGCGTTGTGCAATCCCGTTAGCACTCCTCCACTCCACGTGCGAACCGAGCCGGCGCGCCTCAATGTCGCCCGTGGGCGGCCGCCGCCCGCTGAAAATAGCGAGCCCACCCGAACTCTATCACCGGCCCGAGCAGCGCCGAGAACAACCATTTCGCTCTCACGCGCAGGCTTCCCCTTGCTCCTTCTCTTTTGCGTGAACAGCTGAGTATCAAAACAAAGAAGCGAGACGGGCGGTCGCCGCTCTTGCTCGCCGGCCGGCCGGTGTCGCGCCGCACGCACGCCAGTTCTTGTTTGAACCGTGTCTATTGAGGTCGTCCGCAACGAGCTTGCGCGCAAAGTTTACTGCCGCGAAAGGGTTTTCCTTTGTCCCGATCTTCGAGGACCTTGCCCTCGTATTATGTTTCCGCGCGAGAACCGCGATCAGCCTCGGCTTATTGAGGAGCCGAACCTCGTTCTGCGTACGGTATCGCATCGAAATTCTCGCGATTCCCCGAAATTTTGTGACGGCTACCCCGCGAAACGTGTGCGCCGAGCGATTTGAAATTTTTGAGTGAACTTGTGAACGGAAAGAGTGCGAACTGCGGGATAATATTAAAAACCTCTGTTGTGAATTTTTTAGAACAGGCTACGCGAACTCTAGGCATCATGTCAACCGGCAAACGCTTAGCGAAGCGCTCTATCATAGGGACGCGCGTCGCAGCTCTCGGTGACGATGGACTTTATTATTCGGGCATGATCCAGGCTGTCAAAACGCCGGCCCCATTTCCGGAAAACAACAATTGTATCAACCTGACCCCAAACACCCGTTACACGGTGCGGTTTGACGGTGGCAAAATAACCCGCGAGTATCGCGATGCAGAGCTCATTGGGCCCGGTTTCCGTGGATTGACCGGAGTTCGCCTGCAGCCCGGGCAGCGCGTCTTCCTCACGTACAACGGCCGCGAGGTCCGTGCCGACGTGCTGGAACACGATCACGACACCGACGAGCTCCGAGTTCAAATTCATGTACCGGGAGCCGAGGTAAGTTTTTCGTACATCAAAATTAAAATTTTTAGTAAATTCACTAACTTGAAAAAAAAATCTACATCGACTTGTTGCTTTCCATAAAAGCCTACATTATCTCTACATTTTACAAATGCAACAAAAGACATCAACGCAAGTGTGTGGTAAAAATTTCTTCATGTCATGACGTCGATGTGAGGAATTGAAAAAAAAAATGTCACGAATAAATTGTATGTGAATGTCATGAAACATTCAGTCATTGGCATCTGAGGTGTTGACATTGCGGCAACATTGATGTAGACAAAGGTTTTGTGAGACGGCGGAGGGACGGGGACACGGACGCGTGCAGCGAGCTATTGACCCCGCTGCACGTGGGGCCGGTGACGTGCACTGCACCAGCCCGGCCCCGGCCGCCCGCTCAGCCCCGCTGCACCAACTACGCATCACCGCTATCGCATGTAACGCACCGATGCCACTTATCGCCGGCCGGCGAGATTATTCTAGTCGCCAATGACCAGTTATTGCGCGGACGATGGCTAATTTTATTCTTGCCGACGCAATAAAACGCGTCTTATCATCCATTTTAACTAGTATTCCAATAAAAAATAACCGGCCGATCACACAATCAGTGATTCTTTACGTAATTTCTTATAATCGTATCATTTAAAATGTAACTAAAGTCTGAAGTTAATAAACTTGTACCTTTGTATTTACAACATCAAATACCACTTGTTTACGACTAAAAAGCATAATTTAACTCGTGCGTCACAATATTGTGATACATTTATCTACGTATGGGACATAAACCGGGTAGCGCACCAGTTACATTATTGTTTTATTTATTCATTAAAGGATAGTATGCCTTAATATCCACGATTTAGTTGATCGTTTATCTTTCTCCGATACCATTCTATCAATCCTTAATTCAATATCATTTATTCAGTTTTAATCAATCATATATTTAAAAATGTAAATATTTGTTTAATCTTGCTACAATAGCTCATATCGCCTGTATGATTAGCTACTATAGACACGTGGAAAGTGACCGCATAGAGATAGTTATACCTGCTCGAAGATATAATGCAGTCCACGTTTTAATTCTGATCAGAGGATATAGTAAAGCACGCACGTGCGCTAAATTCGGCCGAATGCGTACCGTTAGCACTACGCACTGAAATTGGAATTTCAATTTCTCCCACGTGATTTTACAACGACATCTGCGATAACCGTATAAAGTGAGAACGTGTCACTGTTCTATTACGTTTCGGAGATTATGTGTTTCATTGATATTAACTTTGTAATAATCACTACTACACATAATGTATAAACGATAGCGACCTGCCAACCACGTAACTCCTCGCGCCCTAAACACAATACCGCAATCTTATCGCCTGCGCTAATTACATTGACCACAATATTATTTTTATTTCTTACATAAATCAAGAGCAGATAAATTATACAATTTACCAGCTGCGGCATTTTAATGTGGACAAAAACGACTAGTTTACACCGAACTTGTGATCGATCGACCCATCTGACTGGTTTTTGTTTCCTTTTATTTAATTGTAATAAATACCACGAGTTACGCACGGCGTGTTGTTATCAATTGTTTCTGTGAACCGATGCGATGTGTACTTGGAATCGTAGGTTGGTGCGAAATTGTCATGACTTCATGAGTTTTCTATGATGTCGTACGCAGTATCGTCGATGTGTTTGGTCGTGCAACGAGGAAGGAGCCGAGCGGCGCGTGTGCCGGCCTTGCGCGTAAACACGGTGACGTCGCACGCGATATCAGCGTGACGCGCTGCCACGATCTCTCGCTCGCTCGCTGAATAACATTTTCGATAACGAGGCTAAATTATTATGTAGTTATGTATAATGTATTCGTTAGAAACCATTTACGATGATAATCGAATTAAACAATAACGATGGCCTTATTTTTTTAATTATTCGCATAAAAAATAAGTAAGAATGTACCTATGTAGATCTTATTTAAAAAAATTACCACTACGCGCTAGTAGTAATAAACAAGATTATATTTGTAAATAATTTGTTATCAGAACAAAATTGCAAACATTCGATGAAAACAAGTCAATTGCGCAGTTTAGTAGCGTTGAACTAATGTCTGATAAACATGCGTACGAGTGGAGATGTGACTGTCGTGTAATTACGTCATTTTAATTGCTTAAAACAATAACTTTAAAGCAACGTTAATTTACACGTAGAATCATATTTTCTCATGAGCACCGAGCACCTTGGAAATTACATTGACCGTCATTTCGTACTTATGTGTGTATTATGAAGAGGATAATCATTATCAGAATGACGCGGTATTCCCCCCGTACGGCGACCGGCAATTGCGCTCGTCACACGTTATTTACACTTTTACACTTGGCAAAACCAACGCGCGCTACGCGGAATCGAACGAAAAAAAATGATTCTGACTCACACTATCTACTACGTTTGTACTTTTATGTATGTTCTACAAATGTGTACGTCCGAATAGCGTATACGCGTTTTTATTTACTTAAAATTATCATATTATGTAATGTATTTTTTTATGTTAGTATCATAAATATAGAAAACTCCCTTCTCATTTAAAGTGTATTTTAATCTTTACAAATGCAGCGCGGTCGATCATTATGTAGCAAGCAATAAGATATAAAAATAAAGAGTGCGCGGCCGAGAAATAAGGTCACCGGCAGGCCCGGAACCACATAACGGTATTCGTTACAAAATCGCGTCAAGAATTATTTTCACGTGCGCGCGGCGCCGTCCGAACCGTTAGTCGGTGGCGATGTCGGCTCAGCACCGGCTAACCTCATCGTCGACTTGTTTCGTGCTAAGTGGAACGCCACCGCTATCGCTAATGACCACAACCTAAAAAGAACTCACACGTGTACCAAAATTAGCTTCTTATATGATGACAACATATAAAAACAATGTCTTACGTTTCATATTTAAAATCATCAATAGTTTAATTAAGAGACCTTCATACAGGTTCGATCTTTTCCACGCTTTTGTATGCAAAAACCGTTGTTCGGACACTATTTATGACGTATCGCAAGTCGCGTTGAGTGTGAAAGTGCCACTCACACCTTCACTGTTACAGACAGACTCATTCACTTTTACACATATTAATGCACAATTTAAATAAACATTGCTTTAGTTTTAAATCATTAAAGTAATAGCTTAATTCTATGTAGGTGGTATGTTTAGAAAATTTGGATATTTTTTAAGTAAGATTTTTATTTTACTGTTCATTCATAACACACCCGCAACCTTTCAATTTCATATCTTAGCTTCAAATCTAAAATAAGATAACATAATATTATAAACTTAAATACAATAGATGTCCTCGGCGTCGAAATAAAAAGTCTCGCTTTCACCACAAGAAATTCCTCAAAGGCTAAGAGAGCAGAACCGTATTTCAATGTACACTGTATGATTTCGTTACGAGCGAAAGGATTTAAGAAACGAACAGTAATGCATTTAAACGCATTACTTTTCCATCACAATATTTTTTTTTTCAAACTAATAAAAGACACGCTTATAGAAGCAAGTGTTGCGTGAAAAATTTGCGTGTATAATATCCATTTCACTTGCAAACTCCTCTTACATATTGGCAGTTTTATTTGAAGTAGTATTACGACATGAGAAGGTATACAATAAAAATATAAGTTTATTTTCGTAATTATTTTTTACAAAAGTCTATTTTAAACTAATGTTATAAAAGTCTATTTAAGTACCTACTTAAGTATTTATAAGAAATAGTTAAACAAAGTTTACTATAGTGGTAGGGACTCTACTAGAGCAGGAGCTAATGACCATAATACATATACATAATAGAATTTTCTGTGCAGCACTCAAAACATGTAACATAAACCATTAGCTTGTATATGTATGTATGAATGTTCCGATGCAATTTACAAGTTTCTCCTTCGATAATTTCCAGTCGTACGTGACTTTTTTGTCGAAGCAAATGCGTGAAAGGAACTGGCGAGCTGAGATCGACCATCGCAAAGAAACCATGGGAAGAGAAAACGACGAGTCCCAGCGCATGCGCACCATGTTTATACACACACAAACATCTATACGTAAGAAACTAAATCGAACTGTTAATGCAAAAGATCGTATAACAACATAAACAGTACTTGTCATTAACTAAACCATCAATACGCACATCATACGAAACATGTATCTATAAGTATAGATACATCAAATGTATGCTCCATAAAACATATTATATGTATGTATATTGTATATATCTCCGGTGAAACGAAAGTAATCGCTTAAACGTGCTCTAACGACATTTTTCAATAGGTACATTTCGTAACACAACTTCGTGTTTGTTACGTAGCAATATGCGCCTAGTGACACTGTTACTAAATAAATCAAGGTTGATAAGATAATATTGTTAGCCGATTTACCGGTACAAGACGTTAAAGGGCTGTCAAGAATGATAATAAGCCATGGACCACAATGTAGGACACGAACCGGATATGCCAACTCAACACGAAATTCACAAAATACTTGGCTGTATAAAGCAACGACAATCTAAGTGGATTTTCGGTATAGTTTGCCTTATTACCAGTGAATTTGTGCCTAAGTAACGATGCTGCGTTATTACTAAAATATTCGTAATAAACATTTAACACAAACAAATTCCGGGTGTTTTTTTTTACACAACAGGTTTAAATATGTAATACTGTTAAACATATTACGATGATAGTCTTACGTCATTCCGCTGTATAAACAAGGGACAAAACCGTAAATAAAATATTAAATTATACCGATTTAGTTAAAAGAAAATTACATTTTATAGGTTGATGAAATATTTCATTCACTATTATAGAACCGAAATAGAACTTTTTTACTACTTAGTTACCCAGCTACTTAAAAATCAAATAAAATGTAAAGTTATAAAAATTCCTCGCTTGGTTTAAGGTCGTTTTAATAAGGTTTAATTAATTGTTTAAGTAACAACTACTTGTGGCACAAAATTATAGGCATAACAAGTGTACTTAGAAAGACAGTCCTACCGCTATAAAATAGCTCGACTAATGTATTCGACCTACATTTACTGCCGAAACAGCGAGATGATTGACCATTTAATGATGTCAGACAACCGTTGCTAATTTAAAGGCGTCATTTCTACGTTGTTTTTGTCCACTACGTTATTTTCACAATTATACACAATTTATTATAAGTTACCTGAAATCAGCGCTACTTTAATTGAACATTGAACATTTGCGAAGATTTAAATTCTCTCAGTGTGTAGGTACATGTTTTATGTATTATTTTCGTCTATGATGAAGTTGTCATCCCACAACTGCTGCGAAGGCAAGGCCGGCCCTTTGTGGGTGACCTCATTGTGTTCGCCTTGAAATAGTTTCATGATTCGTGCTCCGCTACTGTTATCTGAATAGTTAGATAAATTATACTGGAATCCCAATATTTCATTTAGAACAAAACGATGTCTCTATTAATTGTTTATTGATGATCATTAAGAACTTCTTTGTCGAAAATATAAGTTTATACGAGTCTCAAATGATTTATCCAAGCGTTAAGTATGAGTTTAATCCATATTGAATAAATGTTTTTACTAGTTACATGATATTGAAATCTGTTCTTCTATTCCAAAAGCAGCCAGTTTCGGATTAAGATTTATAGTTATTCTGTGAACGATTGTTGTCTATCATTAGCCTCGATTAAAATATTAGTTCATGAAATATAACTCCAATATACCTATTAGAAAAAACAACAAATCACTCCAGAAAAGGTAACAGTTAATAGATAGAATAGTCAGTGAAGGTAAAGGTCATGATGAAAAATCATGATTCACTTTGCGAGTGCGCTATAGGTGTAAGAGAGGTGACACGCCGGTGACGCAAGGTGACGTGAGACCGTTGATAAGTATCAGCAGTGCACTTCATGCAAGCCTTTTTATGTAAGTGAAGATCAAGTAATAATTACTGTCGGCATGAGCGCGCTGTGCGCGGTCCTCTCCGACACGCTGACCCACTGACCCAGATTGGTTGATATTGAACCGACGACGCACAACCCGCATTCGAAATTCGACCTCCACTTGTGTTTTCCTTTTTCGTGGCAAAACTTTGATACAGGTTAATCTAAAAGAGCGCAACTCCGTATTGAAATAAAAACAAAGAGTTGGTGTAAAAATATTTTTGGGTACGAATTAAATTGTTTTATTTTTTAAATATGCGATGAAATACTATACCATTTTCAATATATTAGTATTTATATATTTTTTTAATATTCACAAATGTTAGATACATATTCGTAGTTTACGGTAGTTGTTGACTATGTTACAGGTGGTTGAGCTAACGGTGCTTTTCGCACTGCGTACATTACATATTTAGTCGAACAGGTTCCCGGTATCCGTTATCAACTAGTGGGGAGTGTTGGGCCCGGTCCGTTTTTGGGTCAGACTGGGTCATGACGCCTGCGTGCTCGATACCCGACCTCTCGAACACATATATAACCCATTTCGAAGTCTAAGAATAGAGAGGCAACCGCACTCTCAGGCATCTCAAGGTGAAACGCTCACTTTTCGAAGCGCCGCACGTAAATGATGCGATTATGGCATCACGTTGGGTGCTGTGTCGAAACGACCTGCGTGTCCTTGCACAGATTTCTTGTTCTATTACGTAAGAACACTTGGCTTTTTGCTATTTTATTTACGTACATTTTGTCTAGGATACGGTTTGTACAAACGTCCGCCCACGGAGAGAGCGGTGAATCGCGCCCGTGACGTCACAGCGGCGCCGCGCCTACGCGCTCTCTCCGACGCGCGGTGACGTCGATTCTGAAATTACGGTGACTTACGATATGACGTCATGTCTATCAATTGAAACCTTCAATTGTTTAGACCAATAACCTAGGCCTCGTAATAAATAAAGCGTGCCAGTCTTGCATCATCATTGTCAACGCTACGCAATAATGATTTCCTGACAACGACAACCGTTGACCTACATGGTCAAATGAATTTATTATACCTACACATTTCGTCGATAGACTCATTTAATTGCAGTCTCTAATAGATTTATTTTTATAGAGAAGATTACATCTTTTCAAATCTTTTTTTACATAAATTTCTTGGCTACGAATAGACAAAGCCATTTTATTATTAATTTAAAGTAAAAAGATGCTCTACTTGAACGTAAAGAGTTTAGCTGGAAGCTGATAGGATCGTGACCTGTATAGCTTGTGCCGTGCCAACTAGTTCACCTAACTTCGTCCTGCGCCCCGGTCATTTAATAGGAACGACCTAGGCTACGACTATAATGGATATTTCACGAATATTCGTATTCGAGTAAAATTTTATGTGAAGAATGGGTATTCCCAATACATTCTTTCCTTGTAAGCGAAATGAGCTCACGGCAGCATTTCATACACAGTTGCAATTACACCAATAAAGAACGAAATGTATGTTTCAAGAATAATGGTAATAAAATCGCTGCTTGCGTTTGGACATGTAATGTGGGTCACGGATTTTTGGCACAAGGTTGGTGCTTGCAGTCCGGCAGGGTGGTGCTTGCGTGCCTTCGCTGTATCCGCCTTGCAACCAACGTTTGTATTCACTAAACATACAAGGCCGCCCGCTCCGTGCCAATCGATTGCTCGACCTAACAGTACACATCCGATTTCAATACCTGAATCTTTATACTTAATTATAATTAGAAGCGACCGATTTACGTTGGTAATTTATGGTAAGTGGGTTACTTGTGTATTTGGTTTGCTCAAGTTTACTAATTCGAAATGAAGACGTATCATAAAATAGAATGAAATTTTCGTAAAAGTAAACTTTTAATATCATAAAAGAATAATCCATAAAAGAAAATGTCAACGTGTTCGTAAGTACACAGCAATACACACGAATGGTGTAGTAACTAGATAAATTACTTTACAACGAGATTGCTTATGATTTATGAAGTAATACGAAAGTGACACGCCTCCACCGTTTCAAAATGTTAACTTATTCATACTTCGTGAGCCCTTTTAGCTTACTACAGCAGCAACATTATGACTGAATTCATATTGAAAAACATATTCATACATAATATTAATTACAATTATTATTTATTGCTATTTTTTAGAACAAAGTTTTGAGAATAAACTAATAGAAAATGCATAGGGGATAATTTTAGATAATAATTAAAGTAAGGTTGGTTTTCGTATATCAAAGGTGAAGCTATTGACCTATTTAGTCGTGCACGATCGCCTACTACCATCGAATTGCTTATGCATGCGTATCAACGTGACTGGAACTGCAGGCTCTCTGAATATTTACAGAATCAACGTCGCCCATCTATTACCTATTCTTATCGATCAAAAAACAGAAACTTTATATTAAATTACCATATTGTGTCTTATAATGTATTTATGTTTGGTAAAAGATATTTTTCTTAGCGACTTAACTCCTGTTTGATATACAGATAATGCTTATCGTCGTTTTTATCGCACAAGCTACTTATGCTAAAGCTACGACATTGCAATGTTATCGGACGTCTCAATATAATATTCCATTGTTTTCTGAACTACAAAGTAATAAATTCTTAGTGTATTGTCCTGCCATAGAAGTTGCTTTTAGTGTCGGCAAATGAAATGAAATGGATGGTGTCGGTATTGGTTTAACCGCTGCTCACGTCGAAGCAAATAAATTTCACTCTTGGGTTAGTACATGAGTATGACGACGCGCGGTGCTCTTTTGACTTACTTTTCATTAATAAATATAAGTTATCGTTTTCATTTCATTGGATCAGTATTTGTTTTAAAAACTAGGTAAAATTAAAATAAAAAAATGCAATATTTGTCTAGTGATAGGCATACTTACAGATTGAAGTCGGTTTAATTTTTCTATTAATTTATCATTATGTTTTTGGAAAAAAAAAATATTTTTTTGAATTAATATATTTATTTAAATTACTATCTTTTCGATTTTATAAATTGTTATCTACTAGGAGGCGTAAAATAAAATTTACAGCCTATTAAATTAAACCAACATACAATTGAAACTACAATAAGAAATATTAGCATCAAAGTAATAGATAGTAAATTCACCGCAGAACATTCGCAATAAATAATAATCAACGCATACGTAAAACGACGTCGGAGGCACGGCAGCGCAACGCACGCGTCACACGCAGCCAATGACTCGCGCTATCCCGCAGTCAATGCCACTTGCTTGCAACGCACTCTGATAACTTTCGCTTCAAATACTATGCTATATCTATATCACTATACTCCGATGACTAACAATATTCTGTCTTCTTTGTCTTATTTCAAAATTTAAAAGTATAAGCAAAACTTCCTTTGTCACCGGTCGTTTACACGAAATGCATAATTTCAATTATCAAAAAAGAGAATAATTTCATGATGATTTAAGTAATGTCCTAAGTGAAAAAACGCAATGAAGGTAAAAACGCTACGTCAAAAGAATGTATAATCTATTTGGCAAAGCAGCAACATCGACATGCAATAGAGCCGGTTGAGCTTTCGCAATCCAGATTCCAAGAGTGTCCAGCATACTATATTTGCTAACTTTAATTGCTAATAGGCGTAAATATATGGGGACGAAACATGCATAACCATAAAGCGTATCGAATAATAAAATTTTGCATAATTGAATGTAATATAAATGAAGTCAATGCTGCAATAACAAAAAAAAAATGTACCTATAAAAATATAATATAAAATTGCCCTAATTTTTGATCATCATAAATCTATAGATTGGTCATTAAATAATTACACACACAACAACGACAATGAGTAATACTCTTATAGAATAGCAAAATATTACTTAGTTCCTATAATTAGTAACAATACTGAAACATCATAATAATATTGTAATATTTTTTAATTTTCATAAACTTAATGTTTCATTCATATAAATTAACGTCCAAATTACCGGTTTGGCTATTAAACAAATTAATATAATATGATCTATTACAATAATAGTGACGAAGTATTATCAGTTATCATGTCAAAGTCACTCGGTGACTTTCACTGGCATTTATAGGCGGCCAAGTTTCGCCATTGGATCGAGCAATTGTGCAACAGTTGTCACTTTTTTTTTTTTTTTTTCTAGTACGCTTTGGTGGGGGGAGGAGTGATGGGGGGAGGGGGAGGCGATCGCGATGAGCGGAACTGCAGCTGCGCGGGCGCACGATCGCTGCTATTAAATGATTGGCATTGATCTGCTCCACTTATGATTTTACTACCATTAATGATTATTTCATTTCCAGGGACAAATATAGGTACCCATTTCTTTATTGTAACCTAATTTTGCCTCAGCATAATTATATCACATTTGTAAGCCGACAAATATAGCGTTTTTACGAGTATACCTACTTGATCGATTTAATTATGTTGAAACATGAACGTTTTCGTAACAAAACTAGTTTGGTTGAAGATCGTAATTTAATTTAGTTGAAGTAATAGAGGGGTGCCATTAATATGTAAAAAGTTGAAAATTGGCGTACATACATACATAATTAAATTCATTAAAACAACTTTCATTGTTCCGGTATGAGCGGGATACTCTCAGCCACGTCCGCACCAGATCGCCAAAAAGTGAAAGTCTGATGTGATCAGCGTTTTGTGTTCACATTCACCGCGAAACGCAAATCATTATCTTCAATAGAAACGTCTTTAGCTTTTGCAATTTAAACTTTGATACCTCAAAGATTAAATACGAATTCAGATATCAATGTCTGACGAATCTTATTTTTTTACAAAAGTATCTGAGTATGTGTGTATCATAACATTTAATCACAGATGAAATTGAGGCTAAAGATTTTTATTTTTAGTCATTGTATCTTTAAAACATTCTATTTGGTCTCATTATTTTAAAGCGAAACGATAATAATATCACAGTCGCAATCTATACAGTACATCTCGAACTAAATTATTTTCATTTTAAAATAGTTCATGTACAAAAAATACAAATGAACTAGTATTAAATAATAACCACGAAATCACTATTCGTTTCACTGACGTATTAAGAGAAACGCAATCGTAAACCAGTTGGCAAGAGCACGCGAAACGCATTTTATCAATCATGCGAACACGCTGAAGGAAGCTCAGACGAAAACGCAGCCAATGTCAACTGCTACTAGAATGTTTATTACTCATATTAACCGAGATTGCGATACCGTAAAACTGAACGACGTAACACTTTGAACATCTATTATAAATTATGTTATATTTCATGTAACATGTCGTTATAATAATTCAGTGGTCTTCAATCTTCGTCGTTCAGTCATAAGACTGTTAATGACGTGGAATGCATCTCGATTCACTTAAACTGCTCTAGGTCATGACGTCATCCACACACGGACCGCATGAAGGTCGGCCATATTGATCTCGTATACACACCGCTTTTTGTTCCAGTGCCTTACATAATATGCATGTATGACGCCTACACAAATGTTATTATTAATACTGCTAAGAATACAGTCCTACATATATCCGCTTTACCAAAAAAACTGGGTTTATTATCTTTAAATACAATTGTAAACGTTTTAATACTTTCCAAAAGAGAGACCCTCTCCATCGTACAGTTCCTCTTAAAGTGATCTTTAGGTACACTATTTTGATATTAATTAAGTTTTTTTTTTGTTACAGGTGCCAATAGAGCTTAGAAAGAGACTAGAAGAAATAAGACTGCTAGAGTCACGAAAGTCAGCGAGGCTTGCTGATGTGGACACAGATTTTGCAAGACTGGCGGACATGGCCGGCGACCGGCGCCGAGCCTCCGCCATCATAGAAGTGCCTGCTCATCACATGCAAGGGTAGGTCATTTTACAAACTACTTCAGCAATTTATTTGGAACATGAAACAAAGTCATTATCGCCATCGACTAACTATTATGCACTATTCGTTGTACTGCATGAAAAGGTACCATTTGTGTTTTTTTTTTCAACCATGGTTTTAGTTAAACCATAATAGAATTTTATTGAGATTCCATAAAACCTTCTGGTGTGATGTTATTTAACAATCTGCTCAAAAGGAATGTTGAATTCGACACTGTTTTTTCCGCTTTCCTATATCAACATTCATTTGAGAAGGTTTATAGATATATTTTGTTTGGACAATAAGATCGCAACATAACAAATGATTTCATTTTAATAACTTCCTGATAAGCAATGCACTTAGCCACTCCCTTGCCTTGTGCCGCGTAATTAATAACTAATGGGTACATAAAGTATTGGTTTAAAGATTGTTTTAATTTAAAATATGTTAAAAACTTTAACAATATATTACATAGATATTATGAAATATTCATATTTTCTTATATTTTAATAGAGTGTTAT
>DVXP01001676.1:0-14369 GCA_018235645.1 Junonia grisea | reverse complement strand
AAACTCGAGAACGGCTGAACCGATTTGGCTGATTTTAGTCTTGAAATAATCGTGGAAGTCCAGGGAAGGTTTAAACGATGAAATTCCTATTTAAACATGTAAAATGAAGATGCTATAATGACACTTTGGTTGACATAACAACGTCTGTCGGGTCCACTAGTTATCGAATAAAAAGCAGTTTAGGCATAATCAAGGAGACATGGTAGAGCGTTAAAAAGAGACAAATGAAATATAAAACCACAAAGTAGGTAATAAAACAGACTGATATATTTCAAACAAAATAAGGTTTTTCTTAGTCTGGGTGAAATAGTATGGAAACATAAAATTATTCATGAACTAAAAAGGATATGCAATAAAGTGAATAAATATAAAGTTGTTTGATACCAATAAACAACAGAAGAAATATAGTATATTTTGTAGATTTCTGCCGTAAAAATAGATAAATTTGCATTAAATGGCTTGTTGTCAAGTGCCATGTTAATGAGTAAAACTATGTTTTTTTATGAAGCGTTGCTTGAGTATGCTTAAACGTGTCTGCGTAAATGTGATCGTATTTATTATAAAAACTCTATAATTTTAAGATTACTACGTAATGTTTTTGATAAATTACATTTCTAGAGTCATATTCTTTATAAGGCACATTTCTAAAGACAATAGAATTATTTTTATAATAAAGAGCTACGAATTCAATGAGAATTCAAAGATAAAATTAATATTTTGCTTATTTCACTGCCGTAGTTTCTCTAGTTAATTCGTTTAAAAACCATTGAACAGATTTTAATAAAATTTATGTGGAACAAAACTAAATCATTTTATTTGAAAACATGATTTTTAAAAACAATTCGTAAATGATGAAGTTATAAGGAAACAAATAGAAAACAAAATATGCGATTTTTAATTTTTACCATATTTCATTAGTTCTCCTAACTGGATCACTAATGAAAATACATATAGGTAATCGATTTTGAGGTTAATTGTAGAGTAAAAATATTCATTAAAAGATTTAAAAAATCATACCACACAATTTAAAATTAAAATATAACTACAGACAAAAATGTAACGTTAAATACGATACTGTAATACACACAATCGTATTAAGTTTTACTCGGAAAATGTACCAGCATATAAACATATTATGACTTTAACACGCATACCTACTTCTTTCATAATGCTCAACTCGAATATGAACTGACAACAACTCGTCGAGACTCATAATGGGGCTTAATTACAACTCGAAACGTGATAATTACACGTGCGAGTAATTTCGTTGCTTACAAGGCGGACGTAATTACAAAAACACACAAACATACCATTGAAATGCACTCTGTAATGAATGCTACTTGAAATTAATTTAACTAATTTGATATAATACCCTTTTAATATCCGCCAACTCGCAGTGGAGCAGCGTAATGGATTAAGCTCTTTAACCTTCTTCTTAGGAGATGCCCAGTAGTAGGATAGTTACAGACTGTTACTAACCTCCAACTTCCTCCTCTAACTTAGCTCCATGACCTTCTCCCTAATAGGAGAAGAGGCCTATGCCCAGCAGTGGGATATGTACAGGCTGTGTTACGTTTTTTTTGTTACTGAACTCACTGTACCTTTATAATATAAACAAATAGTGTAGTGTGCGCATTGTGTGTAGTGCTGCATCCATTAGCTCAGTAAAAAATACCGCAATCAACTAAAAGCGAAATCATTTTCCAATTTCATTTCCTCTGTCCGCGGAGCGATGTGGAAATGGCACAGAACAAAGGGGATCACAAAGGCTATCGTTGCGGCCCCCTCGGCCCCCGGCGGCCTCCCCGACCCCCGACACCCGCTAGAGGGTTAGCGGGCGAAGTGGGTGAGCCGGGTGCCTCCCCATCCCCCTCGAGGGTTTGCGTGCACTAATTGCGCGCCTAAATTGGGGTAATGCATGAATTCGTTCAGGATTTTAATAAAGCATGAGCCGGATCAGAACGGCCATTTATTTTAGTTAGCGTGGCTTACTTCGTACTATTGATAGTTTTAGGAAAATGTAAACTATTTCGCTGTCGTGAATTGCCAGTTTGAGCACCATAAAAATATAAAATGATATTCGCGGAAAAAATAACTTAAACGAAACTTTATTTAGTTTATTACGAAAATATTTCTAATGAGATACGATGACCGGTTGATATACTCATCAATATTTAACGAATTAGTAAATACCATATGTCACGGCTCTACGCCTCTCTCATTTCCTGTACATCTAGCAAACGTGAAATAAACAAATAATATTCCGAGTATGAAATATCGTACAAATATAAGCAATTCCCTCGACCTGTCACGCACACGTTGCGTCAAAAATGCTGACTCAGAAACTAACATAACGCACTACCGCGGAAAACTGACATAGCATTCGATTGAAATGCCGTAAATAAAACATGTTGCAACGATCACCCTTCGAAGCATTCGCATTATTAAGTTACGCGGTCCCCGAAGCGTTTTGCCGCCAAAACAACGAACATTTTGCCCCCCGGCGCGCGTAAAAACATCCACGGCGACCCAGCGCCGGAGCAACAGAGAGAACCCCGCGAGAACGAAAGGGATGGCTGCTTTAATATTTTATCAGTCATCTCCTCGGCAGGTCTACCTGCGCCACTCCAAATTAGAATATAACGAGCGCGTAGCTAAGGTCGAGAATGATTTATCCAATTTTAGGATTGCGTGTGTGCCCTTACGTCGGTGAAAGGAAATTACAACCACACCCACGTATAATGTTGCCGCAATAAAAAACGTGTGAGAAGAAATAATGAGCGGTTACTGGCGAGTCGAGAATCGAGACCGGCGATTTCATCTTTTTTCGTACATCCTTTAATTGATTAGAGGAAGGTACCGTCAAAGGATGTCGTGGATGTTAATAGGCTTCGAGTCGAGTGGAGGTGATGAATGATGGATGAAGGGTCCCGCGAATCTGATTACAAATTTAAATGCGGGATGCAGATGAGCCGCTCGTGATCGGCGCCCGTTGAAATTCAATGAGAACGAGGCCAGCGCGATCATGCGTTGATAGCAGACGGATCAATTGACATTCTGAGCGGTCGCTCCTTTACATTGCTCATGAGACCTTACGTTTCTTTATTTACGTCCCCAACTCCGCTTTTGGTGTGTCTTATTTAATATGGATTTGTTTACAATTGTTATATAGTTACGCTGTAGCTCTGATATGCAAATCTCAATTTACTTAGATAGTCTCTATAAAATTTTGATATCAAGATCATAGACACCAAGATCTGCCTTTATCTTTTGAAAACTAAATGAAATTTCGATTAATAGAACATAGTTTGAGACAAATTATATTTGGCAATATATTTTAAAGCTTAAATGATATTAAAACATACATCTATGCATCTATAGGTAATATTAAATATACTATGCCGAAGCAAATAAATATTAACGTTAATACACAGTCATATTCATATAAAGTATAACAGATTTTAGTATTTCAGATACCTGAATACAGAAAACAAACAGACATGATAAGACATATAAGTATTATAGTTAACCCTTATATCGAATTAAAAATTTACTCGGCAATCTTAACACAAATTTTTACTTTTTGTGAAACTCGATTAAAAAATGGGAAACCAAATCAAACAAAAGGCCTACATTTTCTATAAACATGGGCACAATCATAAATAAATCCTTATAATTAATAGCACATAAAAGCTTCGTAACGGAAAAACGAATAAATTTATCCAATTCAGTTTCTTTGTTAATATAGGTACGTTTTTTCTATCTCTTTCTGTCTGTAATCGTTATGAGTCTACAAATGTGTTAGAAATAGAAAACCTAATATTATAATAAAATAGTAATAGTTCTTTAGGGTGTAGTAGTTTGAGGAATTTGTGCGAAATTCGAAATGAAAATAATTAATATTCTGGGCGCACATTCATTAAACAACAAGTTAACAATTATATTATTCTGTAACTATTCGAAAAATTGCTTCAATTGATTAAATAACTCGGCAAGTAATTCTCCTTGGTACCAAAAATTATAATTTGTAATTATCTAAATAATAGATAATAATTATCTAAATGATTTGATTAAAATGAATCTGCTTATTATTCTCATCCAAATACAGTAAATTATCTACTTAGTTTTCAATAAAACAACTCTCTTAAATCATAAAGCAATTAAAAGTAATTAACTTCATTAAATCGGAAACAATATTGCCGTACAATGTACACTACAATGATTAAAAAATTTCGGCTAATTTTTACAAATTACAATTTAGGTAAAAAGAAATTTGTAGAAACATTTAGTAAAGTAATATCTTTGTTAACCATAGCTTTCTAACAACATTATCGTATTGCTTTATCGGTAGAATGTAAATTGCTGTACGTGTGTTCGTATCTAATGGGAAACACAAACATTGGACACTCGAGTTCAACACCTCGTTCCGCGTTCGAGATTTTCTAGAGACATCTTATATTATTCCGACTGATTTCTTGTATTCTATGTACAATAGAAGATATAATTTAGAATATTAGTTAATTCATTTTAACACAAAAGTAATTATTTTTTTTAAAGTCAATGTTTAGAAGACCGTCATGGTAGGGTGAAACATTACCTAAACAAGAAATATGAAGAATTCTGAATAGCTAACTTATGGCTTTAACTGAACTTTATTAGAACTAGAACGTTCTTTTATTAGTATTTGACTAAAATTCTTGTGGCCATTAAAAATTCTTCATAATTCTTGGTGTACGGCCTTACCCAAACAGACGGACCGTTTAAGCTACATTGACTTTACGTTATATAAATCGGCGGCTTCGAATTCGGCGGTGTAGCACCAAAAATAATCATGATGACGTCACTGGTCGTATGTGTACATACTCTTCAGTCGCTATACAGTATCGATACAGTATTAATGCAGCATTCATTAATTTAACCTTATTTTTGGGTCGTTTACAAATTTCTTCTTTTAAAAATATATTCTAATAAATTGCAATTTGCTTCGATTGATCGATTGTTTCTATACCGCGATACAAATTCTAGACTTAAAATTCCATTACGCATGGTCCATAGAGTGTTTGAAACCCTCAGAATATTGTTCGGTACTTTTTAAGTGTACTGTAAAGGTATAGGAGCAGAGATAGCCTAGTGGTGCGAAGCAGCCGAGATGGCCTAGTGGTGCGGACATCTGGATCTTTACCAAAGATCACCGGTTGAAAACCCTGGCTAGCACCGCTGGATTTTTAAGTGCTAAATTTGTGTTTGAGTTCGTCTCGAGCTCGGCGGTGAAGGAAAACATCGTGAGGAAACCTGCATGTGCCGTAAGAAATTTAGACACATTTATATCCACCCACCCGCAGTGGAGCAGCGTGGCGGATTAAGCTACACAACCTTCTCCCTAATAGGAGAAGAGGCCTATGCCAAGCAGTGGGATATGTACAGGCTGTTACTTATGCTAAAGGTATGCGAGGCAGGCAAGGCAATGCGTATTCTATCAATTGGCGTCTATATGTTAGTTACCTCCTAAGGAAGTGTTTAAGGTAGGTAAGGTAGATTTAATTAGTATTATACAGTTTCTTTAAAAACAAACAAGCAAGCAAAGAAAAAGAAAGTCAATTCGTTTTGATATTAGGTAGGTATTTACTATATCGAACGATATACGTCAAGTGACGGCAGTGACCGGCATTATCATGTATGTCTACACTCTACAGGTATCAAGCTATAGGCAAGTAGGTACGGATAATACTATAAGCTATCAAATAGTGAAAGTCATTTGCACTTTATCAATGTCTGCCGGAAGCCCTAAAATAAATAGGTAGGTACGTTGAATTGCTGTCATATAATTATTAAACTCACCGGTCCTCTGTATAAAACGAAAATAAAGAAAAAAAAAGTAAAAACTAAAACAAAGTTTTAATTAGCAACACAACAAAGTTTTGAATGTTTAGATCTTATTTTTAGATTTCAAGGTAGACTCTATTAAATTAAGTTCTGTTTTTTCATCCATTTGAAAATTATAAAAGTTTCACGATGAAAGAGAGTGTAACTTTCTCAAAAAGCGAGTTTTACTGCTCTTAATAAAACTTTGGATATGACTACGAACTTAAAACATTAACAGGCTGAATAGCTTTAAATGGAAAACTTCGTCTCATCGGTACCTATAACTGAAAGAAAAACAAAACCAATTACTTATTTATTTTTAGTAAGTTTAAATACCTACCAATTAACTACATAAGCCAAATTGTTTTATTTAAGAACTAGAATCGTAAAATGCTCGCGGCTACACCCACGTGGATGTCGTTTCTCGCTATAGATAATAAAACGCGGTTCCTTAGTTAAGAGATCATTTACCGGGACAAAGAATAACCTATTACCTATTTGGCCTAGGCTTCTATCTTTACGTCTCTAAAATTTCATAGCAACCAAATTAATAGATATTTAATATCAAAACAATAAAAGACGTAATAGCAAAACAAATAAACAACCATTTATAAAATATAACATTTTAATATAATCACTGTTTCATTTATAATTTAAATAAAAATAGTAATATTTCCAAGGAAATAAGGCGATCGGAAGCTAAACAGTCAAAACAGTGGTATTCCTCGTAATGATGTGTGGTAATCGTTTAAGCCAATTTACTACGAACAAATTAACAACCGCATTGTTTTTACCGCCATTTAATACGTATCTAAATCCGATTATACGTATACTTTTGTTTACAAGCTTATATACGAGTAACTATAACAAACTAGTTTTAAGTTTCTGACTCACCCGCGTAAATCGGTTTAGTATCAATTTCTTATAATTTTCTTATTCTGTGTATTAACTATACAAACAAAAATGAAAATATTTTGAATCGAAGCTGTTTCTGATGACTTTCGGCTAAAACATGCGGTTTTACGGCTTCATTGCCACGACTATAAAGAAAGTCAATAACATTTAATATTATGTTTAATTACTTATAAATAAGAAAATAAAGCGATTTGTTTATACACACTTATGTTTTGTAAATATTAGAAAAACGTATACATTTTTCCTCATAGTTATAGGTACAGAACAATAACCACATCCACTCGGACAACAATAGGAAAATTTTTGCATAGACGTTATTTGATGTAGTTTTTAGCTTATTTACTTACTAACACCACTTTAAACAATTTGTCGACACACAGTAATAGGTACAATCATATCGGCAGTAGACATTATGAATACATTTGCAATTGTACATCAAAATACATAAAAGAAATAATAATATTGGCCTGGAAGAGACCGCTGTTTTGGCGACAAGGCCGCCTATTGTACATTTTTATTTTCTTTGTTTTTTGGTTTTACTCCCATTATTTATGTGTATTTTGGTTTACAATAAAGAGTATAAAAATATTGATATATTATATGTATATAGGTAGTTCTCGTCACGACATCTCTGAAACTAACAACAAAAAAACGTAGTTTAAAAACTGTACCCTTACCTACTACGGGTTTTGAAAGTTTTAAATACCGCAACTTTCTAGCGGCAACTTTCTAGAAACTGCGCCGCTAGCAAAATTAAGATTTACAGGCTTTTCTATTCAATGTAGTCAAATTAGTCAAAGGCCCTTTTCTCACGAAGCAACTCTCAAGAACGCGTCGCTTGTTAGTAGCCGCCATACAAATTCAACAAGTTCCCCATACGACACAACGGCGTCAGCGAATCATTTGACAAACATGCCAATACGATATGATGGTTTGCGATCGCATAGCATCTGAATAGCTTGGTTAGCGAAGGGCCAAACGTTACGTTTTTCGAAAATTATCAAAACTCGTACCAACTTAAGGTACAAGACACTAACGGATTATTATTAAAGCAGGTGGGGAGGGGGCTTAAGTCTCCTGGTCTATCATATCTATAATACAAATATAATAAGGTATCCTAAGATGTTCTCTTTGATATCAATTGTTTGTCGGTGAAAATCTTATCAAAATCAGTCCTGGCACTTCGGATATTAGCCGAAGATATAAAGTCAGAAGGAAAGAGTCAGGTAACCATTAACATTACATTTAGTAAAAAAACATCTAGTCGGATTTGAAAAAATGTTTTTAAATTAGATTGCCTGAGTGCCTTTTTATTAAGGAAAGTTGCAGGTTATATTTCATCACGTTACAATCCATAGAAGCGAAGAAGTAACCATTAGCGCGTAACCATAAGTTTGAAGATGGTACATCTTCAAATGATCGAATGACAAAGGTAAAAATTAAATATTACTAATCCGTGCTTCGCGGAAAAGGAAAACATCATAAGTGTAGCTCAACAAAGGCAGAAATATTTTTGCACAAAACATCGGCGCAGTGATAGAGGTGATTGTCCAATTCCCTCTTTATCTCTTCGTTTGCTTGCTGTTCTTTTTCTTCCCTTATTATTATATAGATAAGCTGGTAACGATATTGCAGTTCCCCAAAGGCTGCAAGTGTTCGAGGAAGGTAATGATTTCTTAACATCAGGTAACCCGTGTCGTCAATTACGTGTGGTCCTTTGTCAACTGTTTCCATAAAGAAAACTATATACTAGGAAACTTTAAATGATACTCCTTGACAGAAGAATTAACCTCTGCTTAGCGGGGACAACCTAGTGTTGAAATATGTTAATCAAAACTGATAATTGCGGGTCCAAAACCTAAATAGCATCGGAGATTTTTAAGAGCTAAAGTTGTGTTTGTGCTAAAGATGTCGTACTCGTCAGTAAAGAAAACATCGTGAGGAACCCTGAAGGAACCCTTGGTGGATATGTGTACATGTATGTACATATATCCACCAAGACGCAATAGAAAAGCGTGTTGGATTTATTTCTTAATATTCTCACAAATAGGAGAGGAGGCCTTTGTCCAGCCGTGGGACGTTTACAAAGTATTACCTTACTTTACTTTTACTAACTAATGAGTATTTAATTTAATATATTTTACATTGCTCCAATATTGAAAACATTTCCATTCATAACGTTACTAGTACATGTATAGGTTTATCCAGCGTATTGATTATTAGGTAATAGGTTATAGCCATCATATTATTGATCGAAATTGTTTCAAGGCTCTGTTCGTTATGTGACAATAATTACTGCATATTTGACCGTATTAATTGGGCCGTATGAAATTAATGATAGGTAATTGTTCAGACTATAACATCTTTCGAAAATATACGTTTTCGGATTAAGAATGACTCTACAGAATGACTAACAGATAAAAGATAAAGCGTTCATAAAAGTATACAAAAAGTTTAAAACGTCATATTTTAAGATTCACAATGCGACAACAGTGCTCATACTTCATTGAATCGTCATAATAGGTAGTTTGTTTCTTTTAAGTGTCCTTTGTTCTTCGTGAGCAACATTACCAAACACAGAATGCTAAACCCATTTCGTATCTACTTTGCGTCAAATGAACGGCACCACGTAACCCATAACGTCGGCAGAACACCTCATCAGATCTAAAAATACGCGGTACAGAGGCGGCCAATGCGCAAGAAACTCCAGCGTAAGGCCGCCGCTCGGCGTAGACGAAGATACCCGAACACGCACGAATGAACGCTCACGAGTGCAGAGCTCCGGCTCTGTGTGCGTTCGTACGCCACGCGAGCGAGTGTGCGTGTCCAACATTTGATACGTCCAAATGAGGTTGTCGCGCGCAAGTGTGCGTGAACCGTGAGAGGGTATCGTTTTGTTCGTTTTAATAATTTTATTCGGCGTCCCGGTTTCTCGTCACTGAAAGGGTCAAGTGCGTGAATACAGCTTTATAAAGACGTTGCCAGGTGACGTGGGAACAGCTTACGATGGTTATTATTTATGATTTTAGATTTAATCCTCTGATTGTTCGATGGCAGTTCTATGCTTGCGCGTATTGTTGCTGACGTCTGTTTGTGTCTTTGTTGAGTGACGGTGCGTTAATTGAAATGATTGATTGAGGTGTTAAGCCTCATCAAATGCATTAGGTAATTTGATGTTCCATTTAAATGAGGTCATACGTTTAAAAATTCTGTTCTGAAATTCTTCATATGAATATTATTGAAATATAATGTAGCAAGATTACAAAGTATTAAAAATACAATTCTATATAATGTACATAGTAGTAATAGAAGAATAATTGTTTATTTTATAAAGTGTTTAATGAGTAATTACATTTAAAATCCAGCCACAACTGACATGAGATAACTCAAACATTAACATCTGCTACTCTATAAATTATTCTTCCTACTTCAAATTGCTCCAAAATGCTTAAAATATGTATTTAAGATATATTTAATCACTTTGTTTACTATTCAATACTTAATTTGTTAAGAAAAAAGAGGTATTGATTTCCAGTACTTTTTCGTTATTAAATATTTTGGAAAATATAACCACTATCTTCATTCGGTCTTAACGTTGAAGAATATGAACGTTAGTACTTTACTTCATCAAATCATGATTACTGTGTTTCCTTTATTAACAGTACCTACCTATAATCATACGAGCAGTACATTGTTCTCTAAATTTTATAAAATCATTGTTAAGAATTTGTTTCGAGATTTAGAATGGAAGTTGAAACAAGACTAATAACGATGCTATTATTTAGGTCTTACAAATCTATCAGTAAAATCAAATCTAATCTAACCACGCAACACTATTATTCAATGAGTAATCTCAAAAATAAATAAAGACCAGAATGTCGATCCAATAGAGGTATCGAGAATTGAAGTCACGAATCAGCAGAAGTCTTTCATCACACAGCAGTAGAAGAGTTAACGCAATACACGAGTCAAGAGACAGAACTGTTTCGATAATCCAATTTCTACGAATCGGGCTCGGTGCGTGTGCGCAACTCGTTAACGAGTCGCCGGAATCCTGCTCCGCTCCACAAACAACCAGTCGGTCAGCGGTCAGGCTGCGTATTTAGTTATAGCCATATGTGCAGACCAATTTAGAAATACTTGTCATAGTACCGCTCGGCCTTCAATTGATTGAAACGACACAACTGCCACACCCGACTTTACTCTGTCTATAAATACAACGAACTTATCATGCGAACGAATTACCTCCATATCAATATTATCTCTGGTCGTGTGTTATCTGTTTCTTTCAAGAAAGTAAAAAAACGTTACTCACGGTGATCAATGTTTTTTGAAGTGCCTACCAGTATATGTATATAAAAGTCAAGGCAATTGCACTCAATTGATAAGAGCGTTATATGAGATAAAACTTATGTACCTACTCGGTTTGATAAAAACAATCATTCATAAAATACGGCAAAAGATAAACATTAAAAACAAAATCATTATTTTGTATCTATGGACGATATTAACATTATTAGGTACGTGAGCCGACAGAGCCGCAGGCAGAGACTAGTTCGAGATAAAATTTCTCAATGCCTGCAGACACTCATGCAGAGAACCCGGTTTATAATAGCTACGTACCCTACAAAAACATCTATTTTAGTAACGAGCTATTAAACTTCGATTGATTTAAAATTCATCTCGATACTGACTTTGTTTTTGTTCCGACTTTGTAAGTCTGCAGCCATAATAAGGAACAATGTAAAGTAAGTAGGTATTATACCTATCCGTGTGGTTATTAGAAGTTTTATCAATGAATTTTTACATAATCTTTCTCTCTGTTCATGTATCTTTGTTTCGTATTTCAGATTACTTTGTCAGATAATTATAATTTTAGTTTAAAATTAAAATTTGTAATGAGACACTAAACATTACATGACTAGGTATTATGATTATAAATAATTAGAATTTTATATATTTTTCAGGAGTCTAAGAATATTTTGATATAAAAATTTATTTAAAACAATTATTTTAACAAGAATCGTGTCTGATATCAAGACATTAACTATGCCGAAAATATTTGTAACCATTCCACTAGATACGTAAACAAAATCACCCACAAACCTTATTATATAACGATCCGTATAATGTCACACGGAAATTTTTCCAAACCGGATCATATTATGAAGATTCATCAATCACACCAAACATTAAAGACTTTAATGTGTCACCGCCATCAAAACCCATCATTATCACCTTCCGACGATTAATTACAACCTCATACGTGACCGTACATTTTTAATTACCGAAACCTTTTCATAACAAAAAATCTAGCGACAAACGACGAGTTTATATTCTTTATCTCAGGTCGTTATCACGAGGAAAAAATCTTTTGAGCTAATCTTAATTGCATCGCCGCGACAAATAACAAATTATATTTTATTGTGTTAAAGTCAATTTTAAAACAACTTTTTTAAAACAATTCAATAATAATAGTGTCATTTTCTGGTTAGTTCAAACGTAGGTAACGTTACGCAGTCTAATTACGAAAATTTCTAGCAAGAACATATTCTCAAAAGTTTTGCTGTTCCATCTAAATGAGTTCTAAGTATGAAATACAGTACTAATATTTTGATACGGTAAAAATAACTGACATCGTTGGAACCGTTTAGTCGGTTCCTGTTGAAACGTTAACGACGATTGCATTAATCGCCAGAGAATTGCCGTCGTCCGTTGAAGAGTTCCGGTCTCCAGCTCAATGGATTCCATCGAAACTTGATCAAAGTATGGGACAATTCTGTAGGTACCTATTTCTTACGAAAACTCTATCCCTCGAAGGAGATTTAAATATATTGATTATGTTAAAAAAAAACAAGGGTAATTGAGTAAAACTACAATATGACGTAGTTTGACAGTTGATTTTTTTTTGCGCTAAAACACCTTCTTTAACTGTCAAAATGTGCTATGTCGTGAATACGTTTTGCACGAATAGACCTCTTATTTATTTCTGTATCTCAAAAAAATCTTAAAAGAAATGAACCGACGACTGAACCATGTTTCATTGTTCATATAGATGCAACTTCTCTAGTCTCATAATTGTATTTATCGTTTTGTTACAGTAGGTATTAATTTCCGAAATGTGTTACGCCAGTTTTCACGGTTCCTTATTCGGCACAATAGAAGTTTCTCAACCGCAAGCGATTAATCCGAAGCACTGGTGCATAGACAATTATTGTAGAGGAATCGAATTGTTGGGCACGCGCCACATGGCCGGCATATGGCGGCTAATACCACCGTTTATGGCGAAATAATGGCAATCGTAATGACGCCCTGAAGACGTATATTTACCGTAAGTGGAATTTTCCTATTATATTTGGAAAGATATTTCTCGATGTT
Organism: Junonia grisea; assembly: GCA_018235645.1. NCBI lineage: Eukaryota > Metazoa > Arthropoda > Insecta > Lepidoptera > Nymphalidae > Junonia > Junonia grisea. Next base: position 1,214 of record DVXP01001676.1, on the reverse strand, counting down.
TTACTTTTGAAAACTAAATCTACTTACGCCAATATGGCTTTACCCGGTTTTGTATAATTGAGGAAGGTCACGTTTAGATATAAAATGACATTCTAACGCATATTTCTTATACTCCAATTATTATTTAATTTAGTCTTTGATCTTTCTGAAACAAAATTTAAATGATTGTATGCCTAGGCAAAATTTTACCGCGATGGACGCAGCTACTATTCGGCTCAATTTAAATTGCATGTTCGAGGATAATTAATATACTTATTTCAATAAAACATACAAAAACTTTGTTAGTACACTTTCGAATACAAATTACAAGAATTTAATGTTTGTACTTGAAGCTACCTTTTCGAGAAGAGCATTCTACCAAGAAGGCTCGGCAAGAAACTTCGAAACACATCTCCTCTGATCTCTGGAAATCTTTCTTTCTGTTCTAAGAATTTAAAAATTATTTTTTTCCGATTTCAAACATCTTTCACTATAAGATGTTTGGAAGGTTTGGTAGAATGATCGGAGCTCCTGGTCGAGGAGACAAGTAGGTATATCATTTGTCGTAAAACCACATTTTATGTCTCCGTAAATGGATGTAGAAGCTATCAAAAGGCATCAAGAAAATAACCGAAAATTCAAACAGTATCTATTCTGAAATATACTATGTATGTATGTATGCGATTCAAAGGTAGAGAAGAGAGAAAATAAGTTGAAAATAAAATAAATATTCAAAATATCGGATACACTTTCTAACACAATTTGCTTTTAGTACAACTTTAATTATACTTATACAAAAACAGCCCTCACATAGTAGTCTCAAACACACATACAACTATTAATTCAATAACAGTGAATTAATTGACCAATTAACGAAATCCCACTTGTGTCTAATCAACTACGTCATACAATATCCCTATTAAGATATAAAAGAAAAAACCTCAACAATCACAGTCGAAGCCCCAGCCTCCGTGACGTTTCAATGGTCGATGATGGACGACCCCTCGCTAGGGTTGCCAACTCTCCCGGAATTCCGGGATTCTCCCGGAAAAAGAGATAAGATTTTTAAATCTCCCGGCTCGAGGATCGCAGCTAAAATGTCCAGAATTGGCATCTGGTGCGCAAATTAACGCAATTGTATTGAAGGCAACGGAAGGTTTGAATGACATTTTTTTTTAGCTGAAATGGCAGTTTTAGATTACGGAAAGTTAAGATGGCGCCACAGAATTTTTGCT
>DVXP01001675.1:0-14370 GCA_018235645.1 Junonia grisea | reverse complement strand
CCCCCCCCCCCCCCCCCCCCCCCGCAACAAAATCCTGACTAAACCCATGATGAACCCCCCCCCCCCCCCCCGAAACAAAATCCTGGCTACGCCCGTGTTACAAGATGGCGTAAATTCCTATTTAAAGTTTGTAAAAGGGGTATTTTTAACAATTTTTAATCGACGATCGATATTACAAGAAGTACTGAAGTTAACACTCTCTGTGAAAGTGTACTCAACACTTTATAATATTTGTAAATTGAATATTTAACATTCTTAATAAAATATTATAGTCTTGACAACTTATTTCAATGTAGGTAAATCGTCGTGAGTTAACACTATTTGGAATCTACACTTAACATATAATCATTATGTATACTGAAATGCCATTTATATATATTTTTTTTATAATCTTCATGTATATTATGTATGTTTCTATGAAATTTCTTTATTTTTTTAATTAGACATTTGGCGACCAATATTGTAACTATGAGAAATAATGTTGGAAATGAAAAAGGTTTTTAATGTTTTATTTTAATTATTAAAAAATGTATTTCTCAACTTTAGTGTATGAAACTAAGATCGTGCTACTAATCAAGTACCGTAGCTGGCCAGTTTATTAGGGACGGCTTGAAGACTTTTAGTTTTTGAACTTAACTGGTGTTTTGTTTATTATATACTGTGTTTCTTTTAATAAATTATAATCGACAAAAATATAATCGCTACATCGCTGGTCTGTCAGTTACAAAAAAAGTCTCCAAAAAAGGTACAAGCGCTGCAATTGTATTATATCATCTAACAGCACAAAAATACCTACACATGTATATATATTTCAATAAATTATACGAAATGTTCTCAAATGATATTTTGTACATTTTAAAGTTTGTTGAATCGAATTAACTGTAACCCAATAACTTAAATATGCAATACGGTTACGGCATTTAATTCACATTTTCATTGAATGAGTTGTTTTTGAATGGTAGCGAAATAGTTATTTCAGGTAGTGCCTATAAAGGCTCACTTCGAGTCGATAGTGTTGCATCGGAATTTGATCTCTAAAAGTAAGGAATAAGAGAGGAAATGAAACAATGGGGTCTATCGAGCACATTCGCTTGACTGTTACAGTCCATTATGGTCTTTTTGTTGACATCGCGGGTTTATTTAAGTGAAATTAGATAAATGGTCATCTCACAATATTTCGCTGGCCATAACAGTCCCGCTTTGCAACGGTGCAGTGCTTGATTTCTTGTGGTGGATTGTGGATAACAAATTCTTAGAAATATTTTACTAGTATAAACAAAATGTGAATGCTGTTTTTCTTCGCTATAGTTCGTAATTTAAATCCAAAGTTAATCGAAGTGAGTTGAAGATGGATTTGATAAAATACTCTTTGGTATTATTTGTTATGTTCGTCGACAGTGATGCAGGTGGCCATGGAGAAAAGCACCAGTATGTATTATACGATTGATATTTTAATTATGTATGGTTTTGAGCGACCCATAGCTATGCGCTTGTATTTTTATATATGTTGTGATAATGTTGCACATTTTATGGCTAAAGTATAATATTTAATGGCTAAAGCGAAGGCAAAGACTACTTCCGCTCCATGTGTAGACATATGTGATTTTAATGATTTAACTTTATATTTTAATACAAATAGTATTAAAAATTATGTATTTCTAATTAAGCATTATTATTTTTTATTTGTTAATAAAATTATGCTAACAAATATTGTTTTCTTTATTTTTCAGTGATCACGTAAAATTGCACGTTCCAGAATTTATTCACCACGATCACCATACAAAGGTTATTACAATTCATCATCATCACCACAAACCTAAAAAGGAGCATCACCACCACCACCATCACCACCACCACGCAAAGCCGCACAAATCACATGGAACTCATTATCATCACAAGAAAACGTCTACTCACTCCGTATCTAAGGGGCATTCTAGCCATCACGGACACGGCAGCCATGGCCATCACGGACATCATGGACACCATGGTCATCACGGTCATAGTGGTCACGGTCATCATGGTCACCACGGACATGAACACAAACATCACGACACACCTTTAAGCTATGATCCACCATCAGTAAGCTACGACCAACCTATCACGAATTACGAACCACCTAAATTTAATTACAATCCGGGACTTTCATATGGCAGTGATTATGGCGGTTCTTTTGTACCTTCTGTTCCAAACATTCCAAGTTCACCGCGCGTCCATGGAGTTGTCCATACAGTTAATCAAGTTAAGGTTTTTGATTCCTTACCGGGAGCGTTACCTGGTACAAGCAATGGAAACACAGGTTCTCACGGTTATGAAGTAACAGAACAAGAAGATGAGGGAGAAGATGATGTGTTCACCGCTGTCAACTCCTTGTCTCAAACATATCCATCGACGTATGGATACGTAAGAAGTGCAGCACCCAACTCTGAAAACGATCCATTTTCGACAATCACCCAACAGAGTACTGCACAGGTACCGAGTCACGATCCATTCGCCGAAGAAGAGCAACCGACTTCCTTTGCACATATTGAAGGAGCTTCCGGTCCGGGCCTAGCGTTTGCGACCTCCGTCCCAACTCAAGGTGCTTTACCAAGTATTCAACCGTCTCAATTTACTGGTAATGCTATAACGGGTGCTTCAGGGTTCGATGACCCAAATAATATAATAATAGGTGATGTGAGTAGCACCGCTCTTCTGTCTGCTGAAGGTTTTAATGAAGACTCTCCCGTGTCCTTCAGCAGAGAAGCTGGTATACAGCATACTATGAAGACTGGTGGGATAGAAAGTGTTGTATACTAAATTTTACTACGCATAAATCTTAAATTTGAACCCGTACTTAAGTTTGAAATACCAAATAGCTTCTTTTTAACTAATATCGTTATTGTAACTTTAATTTTACTAACATACTTAGTTTTAAGATAATTTTATTTTATTAAGTTAAGCATTAAACTTAAAGTAAGTACAGAATACGTGTCATCCATATTTGCTCGTAGCTTCTATATTTTTAGTATTTAAAAATATGTTAGCAGAATATTCAACCAAAAATACTCGTTTGTATTTCTTCAAATTCTTCGATCATGATTAAATCCTAATAATAATATTATTTTGTACTGCACGTAAGTTACATGTGAATAAAAAACATTTAAAATAAAATTAATTATGTTGTGAATTATTATTCGCCAAGAATGTTACATTTTTACGTATACACATATTTTATAAGTGTTATAATTTTGTTGACCGTTGTTATGTTGTTAAATTAAAATAAAGAAATTAAATTGTTTTACTTTCGTTTTTATTTTTTTATTTTTACATAATCATATGTAATAATTACGATTATCGTTATCAGGTCATAGTGGATCTGAAATAATTCAATAAATATTAAACAGATTTCAAGATATCAAATATGTTTCAGATAAGATATTTACTGAAATGCTAAACAAAGGATAATATGATAAGTCTGAAAAATAATATTTGTCACAATGTTTTACACTGATTGCAGTCCTAAAATTTACTAAAACAACATAAATAAGTAACATTTTCTTTTGTCTTCTATTAAAATTTATAAGGCAAGAGCACCTAATTTCGATGTATTCGACAAAAAGATTATCTATAAATATATTATATAAATTCATACGTTCATTTTATTCTACAAAGCTTTAATTTATTTATTAAGCTTTGTAGAATAGAAAAGAAGATGAATTTAGTGGTTAAGCGGTTTTTTCGTTCTCGACCTTTCCTTAGATAGTTCTTATTACACAAGTACATTGTGTACTTAATTTTTATGTGCCACTGTATTCGTTTTATTACAACACAAAAAAAAAGTAAAATACCATGTAACAAATATGAAATGCCTCAAGTAATTATGTCAGTAGCGGAGAGCGAGACAGCCGAAAAGCCAACAAATCGGACATGCTCCACTTTCGAGTTGTGCAACTGAAAAATAAACCAATATCAGCGTAACAATAACAACAAAAGTAGACTTGTCGAACGTTACGCAACGTACTTTTTATAATTTCCTACTTTTATCAGGAAGTGTGGTCTGCTTGCTTTTTTTACGGCAGCTGCGAACAGTTATCTGTCTAAGTGTGTATCTCGTTTCATTGTTTTTTTTTTTCATTACTTTTCCTGGTGTATTACATGTAATGCGTCTCTTAAAAATAGTTTAATGGTTGTCAGTTGTCTTTTTTTTCGAGTAATTTACGCTGAAAAAGATAGTGTGCCGTGGTTTTTCTTGATGCGTCAAAATGGTATCGGTTTCTAACTTTCAGATGGCTATTCAGTCTGAAATATATCTACTTAATGTATAACACATTTCTATTTCATTACCGAGATGCCTATTAAATATCTATCCAACAGTGTTAAATTAATATTAAACTATCGTCATTGATCTTTTACCGTAATATTCAATCTATTTTTATAGTATCCATAAAAAGATTAGCCCATTTGCCTTAATGTTTATTTTAGTAGTTTTAATGGTGAAAGTTGGTTGGTTTAAAGGTTTGGTTTAAATGAACAATTTTATAGGCCATTACAGGCTTTGATAGGCTTTTAAATAAGTTAATAAAATTAATTTGATTCGCCATAGAATATTTGATACCTCTTTTTCTTCAATATTATAATGAATGACACGATGAGACTAACACACTTATTTTATGTAAAGCTTAAAACACGTGTTGGCTGTAATTAAGGTGTTATTAGGACAAATGGCCACCTAAGAGCGAGACGCCCTTTATAGAAGGAAAGAGTTGAATCTTACTTATTCTGAAAAGCTGGTAAGATAAGCTAATGATTACTCGTTAGATACTGCTTGAATGATCCCCTACCCCTAGAAATATGTAGAATAAACTTTAAAAGTTAAAATAGCCGATAGTATTAATACCAGAATGTAATGAAATGTAAAACTTAAGATATGATATTAAATTTAAGACGTAAAACAGAAAATGTTACATTTTTTTGCAGAGAATATTTGCGTATTAAACTTGAGAAAAACTTTATTTAGGTTCTTTGCGTACAAAAGTATGAAAATTTTTTTCATACTTTGTAACTTCTAATCAAGTCATATGATATGTCACGTGGCGTATGTAGGCAGGTACCGATAAACGTATTTATTTAAAAACATATAAATAAAATATCTATTAAATGGAAAAAGAGTAGCAGAAAACTATAGAGAAGCCGTTAGCTAATAATTAAATTGCGAAAATTTAATTGTGAACGTAATCGAAAACTTAACTATATTATTGTAAAGGAATATCATTCTTACAATTTTGCCTATAGTATCAAATTATAGAAATCTTATTTATGGTAAACATGACTCTCACTACACAATAGGACACAATGGGAAACGGAAAAGTGACAGAGAAATTATTTACAACAAAAAAGACATCGTGAATTTTCTAATCCGACTGATGACGGTTCCAATTGTTTTCGCATGACAATGAGTAGTTGGATAGAATGACGAAGATTATTAAGAATACCTTGAATGTTAAATAATGTTAATCGAAACATGAAATGGCTAAATTATTAAGTTTCAAAACGACCTAAAATGAAGATTGCCGGTTTAATCTCTAACCTGTTTTTCTAATTCTTTTCCTTATTCTAATTCCCACTTCAAAACCCAATCTTATCCCGAAAAATGTAAACTACCAATTCTAAACAAATTTAAAAAAATCACCTTTGAATATCTCTTTGTCACCGTTAAAGGAAAACATTGTCAAGGCTGCGTTTGTCGGTAAAAATCTTGACATATGATACCTCCAAAATGCTGATCTCATTTTAATTGTTTTTATTTTTAGTGACTTGTATTCTAAATGAATGTAAAGCCACAAAAAAAAATCATCAATCAACTTACGATATAGTGCAAGTTTCATCAAATCAAGTCAGTAATTTTTGAGTTATGTACAAAAATGTGTAAATGTAACGACCAAGTGGAGCTTAATATTTGGATCTTCAGATCCAATCAGATGATATCAATTTATAATATTGTAGAGTAAAAAGATTACTTTTATCTATTCAGTTTACTTTTGAAGTCGGTTTATTTTTTGTGAAAAAGTAATTATTTTACACTTTTAAGGTACAGATGATTAAATAGAAAACATATAAAAGTAATCGAATTAAAACTAAAAATATTTTGGTGACCATTTGTAGTCTATTTCATCAGTTCCACTTCATTAAATGCGACTTTTTATGAACAAATACTACTTTGAAAATAACTGAAATCGCAATAGGAGTGCCTACAACTTTTGGGGAGTTTCCTTGATTTCACCAGAATCCCATCATCAGGTACTGATTTCCATACACTGGGTGGTCTCATGTTGTAGTCCCAATCCTTTCAAACAAAAACAGAATTGTCAAAATCGGCCTAGTCTTCGAGTAATCGGTGTACATATATACATGAAAAAAATACCGACCCAGTTGATAACCTCCTCCTTTTAGAAGTCACTTCAAAGGCTTACCTATGCTTAGGCTTAAAACTAAATATTAAGAAATAAACAGTCCACTGGTAGTTACATTTTAGACCTTACCTTGCGTTTCTTAGAGGACGCAATTTTATTTTTTAGATGTGTAGGAAGGTCAATGTCATTTTAAAATCAAGTTTGTGGGGTTCACACCCTTGTCCCACGGCCACCATCTTGGAATAAGAGGTCGAAATCGTTCCAACTGTTGGTCTTATAAAAACAATTGTTTTATTGGAAATTAATTACCTACACATTTGATCCAGTAACTTGTTGTCGTAGAACCATAAACAAATAAATAAAACAGTATAGAAATTCTAGAAAAGTGGACAGAAAGAAAGGTTAGTATGACGACGTAAACAACGCATTATCCTTGGTACAGAATTGGTTCAGAATAACTTAGTCCTAAATGCCAAAAAGACCAAATGTATTGAATTTTCACTACTGAATGTAAATAAGGATAGCTACAATATCACTCTTAATAACGAAGTTCTTAATATTACAGATAGTACTGTGTTTCTTGGTATAACTTTAGATTCCAAACTCCAGTGGAAAACTCATTTATCATCTCTTGCAGGGAGACTCAGCACCGCCGCTTACGCAGTTCGTAAAGTTAGACAATTAACTGATATTGATACTGCACGTCTAGTATATTTTAGTTATTTTCATAGTGTTATGTCATACGGCATACTGCTTTGGGGTAACGCCATAGACATAGAAACCATTTTTATTCTTCAAAAAAGAGCAATACGATCTATTTATAATTTAGGAGCTCGAGAATTATTTAAGAAGATAGATATTCTCACGGTAGCGTCACAATATGTTTACGTCAATATTATGTATATTTATCAAAATAGTAATCGTTTTGCTAAAAATATTGATAAACATAGTATAAATACAATAATAAAAATAAACTCGTAACACCGAGTTTTAGACTCCACAAAGTGAACATGTCTTTCGTGGGGCTTGGTATTCGTATCTATAATAAGATTCCGCAAAAGATTTTACACTTGCCACTCTCTAAATTTAAAACCTACGTTAAAAAAACACTAATTAATAAAGCATAATTACATACACAGTAAAAGATTATATTATCGATTACGCATGGACATAATGCTCGTTGTCTTTCTGGTAAGATATATAAAGCAAATTGTAATTGACAAACTTTTGTAAAAAATGGATTTGAAAAGAGTAACAGTCGAGTTTCTTGCCAGTTCTTCTCGGCTAGGATCTACCTTCCGAATCTGCGGTAGATTAAAAAAAATGTAAATTGACGATTCAAAAGAGCTTCCAAAGCCAACTTTAATAAAGAATATTTTGAATTTGAATTTGAAAAATAATTTTTCGATATAACTATTTCCTAACAATTTTACGAAATAATGATATTAGATCATTTTGTACATCGTGTTTTGAGTTGTAACATTCTTTAATTTAGTCAACAGTTAAAGTCCGAATCTGGTACTATTTTTCGGTACTCATAACTGTAACATAACCCACGTACCATTTTCTAAACTGTAGCAATTTCAAAAATGTGGAAAAATCCAATAAAGCAGTAAATATAAGGACTCTAATCGGAAAATTGTCACAAAATAAAAAATGTCGTTCAATTTCGATGAATTCTTTTAAAATAGGTACTCGTCAATATGTTAGTTGTTAAGACATAAGCTACTTTTGATGGAAACTACATGCGTGAGGCTTGACAATTTGACACGCACTTGATCAATTGGTCAAGAAATATGTTACATTTATTTGATATTCATAATAAAATAAGAAAATAAATATAATACCCTAATTAGCTCATCTCTTTACTGAGTAATGAGTAGAGACCAGATTATAAAGTATTTGCATATATGCATATGAAGTTGCATAATTCGGCTATTTTTTTTTGTTATAAGTGTAAATTGCATATTTTACATAAAAATCTAGGAAAAAATACATATTTTCATATCTCGCGCTTCGGATTGGTTTGGTACTTTGATACTTTGACGTCCTTTTTTTTTTAGTCGCCACTAATTGAGCTGCGGGAATTAACGTGATGACATTTATTATGGTCACCACTGAAGTGAGTTTAGGTAGTTAATAAAACTCACGTTGATTTTATACAAAACAATATAATAATATCAACAATAATAATAACTTACAATATAATGTCACAACAGTCTCTTAAAAAAGTAAATATTAATTGTATATCTAGAAATGAATATTATTACAGATTTATATTTTTTTATAAAAAAATTACGTGATTGAGTACAGTTAATACAATAATAAATTACATTATTATCGAACAATTCGGTTTATAATAAATTACAGTACGTTTATAAGAATTATTAATGTTTGTTATTTGTACGTGTACGTTTGCACCTATTACTAATTTGTGTACATGACCAATATATTTATTTACACGTTATATTCATATATAAAGTTACAGAGCTGAAAAGATTACGTATAATAGATTTAAATCCTAGAAACAAGAGATTAATAAAATCAGCAAATATTTCAAAACTAAGTTCTCACTTAGAGCTTTAAGCATCTGATATGTACCGGAACATTAAAACATCTAAACCTTTTGTTGGTTTATTTACAAGAGAACATTTTTCAACGGTGATTTAGGAGACATCATCCTAATTTATGGGAAGATACAATCCTAATATATGGGAAACTAATGGACAATTGATATATAGCCACGATTACCGTGATATATGGATAGTAATAAAAGTATCAACTTTTATTGGAACAAGTTGTTGCGCTCAGATATTTCGGAAACATGAGTATAATCTTGGATATTGTCATTAATTATCATTAAGTAATATTTTTATTAACGTAACCTTTTGGTGTTAAGGTTAAGATTAATAGCAGTGTAAGTGGCTCAAGATTAATAGTATCATTTGTCACTATGATATTAGAGTTTTATAAGGAGGTTTCTTGAAATTCTGCGGAACAAACAAAACTATGTAGGTACTGATGATGAATAATTTTGTAAGGCGGTAAAAATGTATGTCATACGAACTCTGCCCAAAATGCTACTGGTGTCTAAAAACCGATTTAGAAAATGTAATATTCCATTTCTCACTTACAGTTTTTAGAAGTAACTATCGTATAAGATTATTTTGACGGTTAAAGTGTTATCAAAAGTTTAAAGCGTTGCAGATATATTTTCATCTTTTGTTTGATTCTGTAGAATTCCACAATAGATTGTGATAATTATCAATAAGATAATTCATTAATATTTACTACTAAAATTAAAATTGTCTATAGAAATAGGTGTGTCGCAATAAAACCGAACGTACTGGCCAGTGATAACATTATTTAAAATTAAATAGTAACAAAACTTATTAGGACTGGCCAGTACAGTCAACTATATTTCGAAACACACATAATAGTAAAGTTGGCATTGAGGTAAGTACTCATTGGTAGTGAAATGAAAAGAGATTTCACTTTACAAGGTAACATTAAATAAGTGTGCCTTTGCCAAAAATATCACGTTTTCAGTAACCATGCTCGTCTCCGTAACCGCCGTGGTCACCACCATCGAAGCTCACGGGGGAATCTTCATGACCATGACTTTCTTCAGCTGCTCCCCATCCATGTCCTGCAATTAATTAATAGCTTACATTACATACAAAATATTTTAATATTATTATACAATAATATATTTAATTCTAGTGTAGATACATGATCTGTTTTAAAGGAAGAGACATTTGTGAATGGAAAGCTGTCAGACATTTTTTTTTCCAAATTTGATAATTTGGAAAGAATTTCACCCACATCAACCAACATGGTTGACAAATTACAGATGAATGACATTAAAAAAACATAAGTCAATTAAAATCGTTTACGATCACATGGTTTCAATTCAAAATAATTAAATTTATTTTGCGGTTTTGGTGAAAATGGTATACGTATTAATAAATAAAAATTACTTTTGAATGGCAGTAGACTTGTCATTATTTTTGGAACTGCCAAATATCCTCTCTAAAGATTCTATAATAGGCTTTGCTTCTATAAACCAATATACCTCTTGATCTGTATCTTGACTACTAACCAACCAATATCTTGAACTAAGATACCAACAGAATTCTAGACTAATCGGGTCTTAAAGCATTAATGTGACAGAAGTGTTTTTTGTGGACGTTGGTGAAAAACAATGAATAATTTAAAAAAAATCTTATGTTTACTAAGTATAACGTCAAATGTATTTTGCCGTATAATAATCTGATTCACGATACTTGAATGATCTGAACTATGCGAATTACGCTGTGTATAAAAAAATGGTATCTAACAATTTAGGGTCGAGATTACTTCGACGGATATGCGAGAATTCTAATGCGACTCGTGTTCAGACATTTCAAGTTAGTTGAATTTATTAGTATGACAGTTTATAATATGAATACAGTCTTATAATTTGTTTCGATCTAGATAAAAAAAAAACGTAACATAAAGTTATGTATAGATAGAGTATAGATAATTTACTCACCTCCACCAAAGTGTGGCGCTGGTTTCGGTTCACCATAGGTATAACCAAGGACTTCGTAGTGGTCATCACCTCCGCCACCACCACTCTTGTGATGAACGTGTTTCACTATCGTGTGCTTGTGGTGATGATGCTTCACGAACACCGGGACGTGGATGACCACCTTCTTGTGGCCACCACCGCCACCGCCGGCCATGATCACCGTTAATAAGACGGCAATGCAAACAAGCGCCAACTGAAAATACAGAAATTTACAATTAAGTTTTTTCTTACCTAATGGTCTTTAGAGACAAAGGTCGTACGTGATACTACTCGTATTTTTGCTAATGAAAATAAGTTGTGTCGAACTCAAAACGCAAACAAAAGATTTAATTATATTTTCTTCTTTATAAACGAAAAGATAAACAAAAAATCGTCAATAATATAAATAAAATCGGTAAACAGATTTCATTGAGTTTTAAGTAGACATAAAATCATTTTAGTAATATTTAATTATTTTCTCCGAATGAAGAATGGTAAGTATTTGCAATAAAACATAAAATTATTTTTATATCATTTTAAAAATTCAGATATTATTTGGTTTAATATCATTTAGTTCCTTACAAAGTGTCGATTTAGCCGAATACATTATCCTAATAGCTTAATTTTTACTATACAATATAAATGTAATAACGTTTATAAAATCAGTTTTCTCTTTTATCAAAATTATTATTGTCCTTCTTAACTGATCACGCGATAAGACAATGCAATAATGAAAAAAATGGCGTTTTCCTCGGGAAAAAATTGTACCTAATCAAATTAATATATTCAAGTTCCGGTAGCCAATAACATTACTTATGTCGTCTCTTTCGTAAACAATTTGAGAGATATTTTACTCAACTTCGAATAAAATAAAATAAAAAACAAATTTTCATACAAAAAATGGCCACATTTCGAAGTATTGTACATTTTTGTTACAAAAATAATGCCGATATTTATCTCTGAAAGAGGGAACATGGCCTTCATTGAACCGGTACTTGTAAATTATGTTATGAAAAATCCAATTCCACTTCCACAATCTCCAAAAAAATTCTTACAAAATATCTAGCTAAACTGTACATTTTTCGCAATGCGTATTCGACAATTAGTCCATTCGCAACTCATTACAACTTCGCTCAGCTTTTCACAATACGAATGCCGCTGTGACAATTAAAATAACATTTGACATTACATAAGTACATTATAATTATTAAGCTTTCTAAAGATATTACAATAGAACGTCTCTATGTGAGAGGACCAGTAATCATCTCAGTAATTTAACGTAGCTATTTTGATGTTGTAATAAAATGATTCGCTTTCAGACAAACAAGAAAAAAAAACAGAAGTATTCACCGAGACCATGTTCAGCCTCTCACTCGGGTTTTATTTATGTTTTTTGTTATGACGTATCGGATAAGAAAGGAAAATGTATCCGGCTGAAGTGTTGCGGCAACTGTTTGTATGAAAAAAGTATTGAGTTTTTCGTACCTAATGCTCAAAGAAAGTTATAGCTATGTTTTTTTTTTTTTTTTTTTTTGGAAATATTACTATATAACTATTTTATGAAAAAAAATACTGGCAAAACCTTCTCAAAAGAGATTAGTGGCTATTCTATTTGATGAAAAATCATATTTGTTAGTATCTTATCAATTCGTAAAACATACCCGTCTCCATTTTTTAAAATATGTAAATATACTAAAACCGATAAAACCGAAAGAAAATAAATTAATACTTTTCGAGTATATCGACTTAGATAGATCGACTGTAAGATACGAACGCGCCAGATGCATTGTTTACTATTAGTGATAATCGACGTTCACTCTAATTACTATCGTTAGTTCCGGTTTCGTGTGACGTTATCTACAAATCTATGCGCTACAAATGACCCACAGATCTTATTATTGATATAGGAAGCATTTCACAAAATATCTTATACATCTTACAGCCCAATAATATGAATGAACGACGTCGCACAATAAAACTAAAATTAGTTTTTTTTTTTTTGTAAAATTTGTTTTGATACGTCTACACTCAGAAACTTTTTGGACACAGATTTTTCACGTTAATGTTTGGCTATTTTGCATCCAATACACTGACAGTCTTATAGATTGAAATTTAACAAGAACTAATTGGGTAAAAAATACGTTTATGTTGCGGTTCAACCTTATCACACACATATAATTACTATCTATATTGTTGTTAATTGTCAATTATGTCATGAAAATAGACTAACGTAACACTTCACATATCAATTGTAATATGACGATATTAAAAATCACGTGGGGTAGCACTTTTTATGGACCCTAATGTCTTTCTAATTTCAATTGTTGTCCACTCACCAAAATTCGTGCGGACATCGTGAAGAAGTGAAGACCAATCTGTGATGCAGGTGGCTGGTGTGTGATAAAGAAATTTAAACTAAACTTCCTTTTATATTGCAACGTGGTCGCGTTTCGCGACACTGCCTCTCGGTGCCTTCGATCTAATCCACATTTTAAAATTTGGTACAGAAAATTGAATTTTATTGTCTGATAATAAGGTTGAAATTGTTCAACAAAATACCATGGCTAATATTTTACATAGATATCTTATACTTTATTGAAAAATGAACGTGAAAACTTTGGAAGAAGGTTCAATATTGATTGCTATGAGACGGTCATTTAGAACTCCACTATTATAGTGAAAATATTATTTAATTTGGCAGGCTAAGGGGAAATTCAAGCGTAGTGGAAATAACATAGTAGGACTTGAAGTTATTCACATATGTGTAACTTTTATTTTCTATAGGCGTAATACTTCGAATGGCTGGGAAAAAATATTTGAAAACAAAGTTAATAAACTTTTTTGTTGTAATTATTTCCTGAAAGTACTTAACTCTAGATTTGATTATTTGACTAAGCATTCCATATGTTCAATATTTATTTAATTAAAAAAATACGTTCTTGTTATATGATAAACATTAATTACAAGTTCATAGTTCTAATTCTATTAGGTATTGTTATATCTGGAAATGCTAGACATTATTTTTCAGCTCTCTTAACGAACATTACAACAAGACACTAGAAAACGATAAAATTATTTTCTGGTTTGTTTCCACTAATTTACAATGAGGCAACACAATGACAAATAAAGACATTATATTGGCAGACAGTTGAGCTTTCTGAATTCGAGAATAATTTAGCGAATTATTTCAATTGTCTTGTCTACAAGTCACTTAGAAGTAGATCGACGTAGATTAGAAAAAAACGTGTATTTAAGCGGGAAGTTTTAAATTCATTTTTGGTCAGTAAAAATAATACGAAACGCAAGTTTATTAATAGTCAGTAAAAAATTTATTCATAGGAAGTAAAAAATCCCGTACTGGTTCACATATTGTTGTCTTAGATTTTCGCGATTATTACACATTGAAATAAAACTAGTTTTAACGGATTT
>DVXP01001674.1:0-14371 GCA_018235645.1 Junonia grisea | reverse complement strand
AAGCCTTAACATCATATAATTATACCATCGCAGGCAGCGTAGAGCTCGTAAATATAAGAAATTATTCTAGTCTAAGCGGATGATTACTAAGTGCGTAAAAATGCAGCTTTTTTTCTTTTTGCACGGTTTTTTTAATGGGGTAGAGCGGCAAACGAGCATGGAATGTGAATGCTGCCAGCCATGGACATTTGCAAAACCAGAGGTGCTACAAAATGCGTTGCCGGCCTTTTAGGGGGAATTGATGTGGAATGAATGGGGAAGGGGTGAGGAATTGGGCCTCCTCACGTCCTCCGGTAACAAGTCTCCAAATTTCTCGTATCTATAGCAATTTAGTTTGTTTTAAGTTATAAAACACTATATTTTAACCCTTAGAAAAACACACAATACTTATTTTTTCTTTTAAGTATAAGATTTTTATGACATCATCTTTATAATAATGTATTTCCTACAAAAAAGTGCTTTTTATACTGTAGTTTTATGATTAAACAGGAATCTTATTATTAACTTACTTGCTAGTCTTCGTATGTTATAAAAACTAAGTATACCTCAGTAATTAATAGACTAATAGTATTAATTTAATACAATAGTCTATAAGCAATATAATGAAAGGTGACAGTGACGAAGTCGAAAATATCTTATGCATTTTAAGAAAGACAAAACTGAGCCACTAAGATATACCTAATAGTTTTATTTTTCTTATTGAATAAATTGATAGGTGTTTTTTTTTCTATAGCCATTTTCATATTATCAACCTATCTATTGTCGTATAAAAAATCATAAATAAATAGAAAACAAGCTGGGAATATATGTAAGTTAGGAATAAATTTACGTGTATAATTTGTATTCATTGTGGTATTTCATTGTTTTTATGCGTATGAAGCTTATCGGGTCTGCGCATGCGCCTGCGAATGCTACTTCTCAAGTGTATGCAGGAATAACTATTGGCATCCTAAGCATCACAACCTTCCATTGTACTTGCATTCATATAATTATTGTCGTTTCCGCAGCTCTCCGCACTATTAACTCCACGTGTCATACTCAATTGTTTATCTGTATTGGCATTTTTCTAATTTATTACCTGTCTTATGATACCACGAGTTTATTAAAAAATATTACGAGATTTAATTGTTGTTTAGTGAAAATCAATGAACCTATCTATAGAATTGTTTTTATTAGGTACTTATGAAATATTGTGAAACGTATTTATTTAACCAAATTAGTCATAAATCGGATTATAATACGCATAAGTTATAAAAGATAAGCAAAACAAATAAACATCTGCCAGTAATTTATAGAGATTCCATGTATAATATATAATTGACTATTATCTTATGACTATCATTGGACGAGAGCCAGCTAGAGGGATGCTAGGCATTAGTCCAACACTTCCTATTCCTAGTCCGCTACCTACTAATTATATTACCTTCAGATTATATTCAATGCCTTACTGTACCCTGGCCGAGTTAACTCGAAATGTCGCATAACCTCTTCTACGAAACGGAGCCGTTGACCCCATCATCTCAAGCACAGAGTCCATGAGGAAAAATACGATTCCGTTGTCGCTATAATTTTAAGTAATTAGCAGTTAAAGTCCATAATGAACTGTGTACTGCATATAAACAATACACAAAATACGTCTCAATACAAAATGTAAAGTAGAATTGTAGCGTTAAGGAAGCGTTGTCGTTGGCCCGTGCTTGCTGCGTGCCGTGTGAGTAAGGATGCGTTTCGATTTGTTGCTATTTAAACAAGACAAAATAATCGCAACTATCTTAATAATGTATATCTATTAAATCCATATAAACGTTAGAGTCTTAGAACGAACAATATCCAAAAATGAAAAATGAGCCACAAAGTATGAGAATTTTTCAACCATACGTTTGTAACGTTATTTCGAGTTTGTATTTACTAACGAATTTATTAGGTTTCTTAAGTTAGCGTACATAATAAACTCACGACGCGAGGTAGTAATGTGTTATGTTATTTGATTTTAAAAGTACCAAAATTTTTGAAATAATGCAATGTCGCATTGTTTCACGAGGTCATGAGATAAAGCGACGTCGTATCGTATTTTAGTCGCCTCGCCTATTGAGAGAATTTACTACTGTTTGCCATGAAAACTGATGATAACGCACCTTTACAACACACTACGCACAAGTCGGATGTCGCTAATTCCGTAAGCCCGCACTGAATTACTAATCAGTAACACCTAGCGGCACCCATCAGTATTCCGCCGACACTACTGACCACTACGAGACGGCAAATCGCTAAAAATATAAGATAAGGCGAGGGCACCTCATGGCCGACATGACCTTACTCGAATCACATAAAATAACCAAATGTCTGTTCCTGTTGCAATATTAGCTATTACGATAAATGTAAAATCCTTTATGGTTGTAAACAATACGGAAAATTCTATTTTGATTTATAAATAAAACAAAGTTTCACTCAGAAGGTTTTATTACAGCGAAATGAAATGTGTAGGTATGTTATTATCGTTAAGCACCTTTGGTTGTTAATAGGAAGACAGATTATTTCATCTTTTCTTTTTGTTAAGATTGTCCATAAAAATTAAAACTAAGTTTTTTGAATTAAGTACTCGACCTGAAATACTATTTGTAATTAAAATAGGTGTTATAGTATTTTGTATTGTTAAGTACATTGCAATTTGCATAGTTGCAAAAATATTATTTCCAACAGAAAAACGGCAACAATTTGAAGTTGATATTTAAAAATAAAGAAAATAGGTACAACGTACATTCATAGAATAAATTCGTTACATATAGATAAACATTTCAAAAATAATAATTTATTTAACGTGTTGATTAATCTTGATAAGGTTGTGGTAGCGTAAGTATGTTATACAGTAAGTAACAGCATTTTGAAGTGCCTAAGAATATTTTGTGTAGCGGTAAAGATATTTAACTGGACTCTTTTCACATACAGCATACCTTAGATTATCTCGCACTGTAAACCAAACCAGTCCAAAACATTGTTTTGTTATTTTGCGTTCTGAGCATTCCTTCCTTAATGCACATCTCTTCAACAACTAACCATTATTGTCATACAACGTATACTAAATTTAATTACTTATAATTACGGCAGTGTACATGAACAGATCGATTCTACATCGAATGAAAGATCTTAACCTAAAAATTCATTTACGAATTCCGTGCAAAATTAATTATCCATCGGTCAACGACCTCTACTAATTTAGATTTCATCGCTCTCACATTGGTTAAGCTAGTGGACCGTATTTTTGACAGAATACTTTTACTCTTTCACACAATTCTCATTTTCAGTTTTAATTGCAAGTGACCTTAGTGTATTCTTAACCACTGACATACTTTTAGCAATGTTTTTCTCCTGCCTCGTGGCAAGATATTTAGGAATTCTAGCTCTATTACTTTTGTATATGTAAGCACTGAAATTACTAGATAAAGCATTCAGAACTCTTTGAGTTCTTTTTTCAGAGCTGATCTACTATAGATCTCCTTGGAAGACAGAGATTGCAGTGTCTTGAAACTTTATTCTAGACTAAGATCTTACACATGAAAAAAGTGTGTGCATCTCTGACAATCATATTTTTTTCTTATTAAATACTAATCACTAACTTAAATAGAAATTGGCATCCAAAGTGGAATGTATTGTGCGTACGATACACCTGTGTGTAATATGAACAGCGCATGGTATAGATATAGATATGTATAAAAGGCATCTAGCAGTGGACAGCTTTAACCCCGGGTACGTCAATGAAGCCTCGCTGGAAGACGTCGATGTCAGGGTTGTCGCTCATGCGGTGGGCGAGGGCCTTCTCTTGAGAGAGGGGGTGCCAGGCTCCGAGTGTGCAGCCGGTGTCGTCGCCGCTCGCGTAGTAGTGGCACCGGCGAGTTGCGTGCACGGAGGGCACGTACTCGAACATACGGACGCGGTTGCAACGGTGGACCGCAAACCATAAACCTATGTTGAGGGAATTTTCCTTTCATATTAATTGATAGCTGGTTTAAGTAACATGTAAAATTGATTGGTAGTTAAAAAAAATGTAAACTTTCAAAAGAGCTCCTACAGCCTAATTGAATAAAGATTTATTAACTTTGACTTTGATTGTTATACTAATGTAATGTAGAGCAGTGTTCCGCAAACTGTGTGCCGTAGAAATTATTAGGTGTGCCGCGGAAAATACGGGATCACACAAAGAATAGAATAAGTACATAAAACATTATATATTTTTACGAGAGACATTACATATATAAAATTTGACTTAACACTCATGGTGTGCCACCAGAACTTTCCGTATAAGAGTTCTAAGTTTGTGGAACACTGACATAGAGCATAAAAGGTAGGACTTAAAATTTGGTGAAATACTTTTTGTCAATATACATAGTTCATCTTTGTATTTCAAACGGTAACCTTACCTATAAATCCAGACGACGGAGGATTTCTTCTCAACCGATAAGGTGATGAATCCTGAAGAACTGTCCATAACTCCCATAAAACTTGAGGATATAGAAGATGGACATCTACTCCAGGTTGCTCTTCTAATAATCTTAAATAGGAATACATATATTAATAAAAGGGTAATTTGTACATGTTCATTTATAATAGAATATTTATATAAAATTACTTTTTATACACTTGGAAAACTGGAAAATCAGGGTGACGATACCACTCGTCGAGTGGTGACGAATAATTCGCAGGGTCCCAGATCAATATCGAAATATTTTTATACATTGGATCACTCAAAAATTTAAATTCCGGTTTAGTGGCGACCTGAAAATCATAACAACATCGATATTTTGTAAGGTTGAAAGTTTAAATAAATGTTTGAGTCAGTAAATGATTGATAATGTTTTTCATAATACCTCTGAAAAAAAAATGTCAATATCATTAAAATAATAAATCATAACTTGTTATTGCAATATAAATAATTTTCAAACTGTAATTTAAAAAATAGAAAGTTCAATTTTGGAAAATCCGTAGCAAATACCTACGGCCCTACGCCAATTCTCGAATTTATCAGTCTTTAAGACTACAGCTGTACTGTAAAATTAATCGGCTGTAAAGACAAGAAAAAATAATACCTGTGAGTTTAGTATACGAAAAGTGGTTTTAGAACCAACATCATCAGTGTAATTTTCGATCGGTGCATTGTTAAATCTCAATACCATATCGTGAGAATCTGAAAAAGATGTTGTTTAAATTATTATAAAGCTAATGTTCTATTAATTATTATTAACCTAAAAACCTATGACTATGAGAAAGGCAAGGCAGTAAGTAAATACCTAGTGCTAAAAAAGTACTTCCTTTCCTAAATAGGAAACCTTGCCAACTCATAAATTTAACAAGTATCTGTCGTAGTTGTAACCCAAAGCGAAAAACATTTATTATGATAATAGGTATCATTTCAGTAAAATAAAATAATTCGTTTAAAGTTACATAAGTTTTCGATAACCAAAAATAAAAATATTTTCAATAAGAGTATTGGATCAGCTTTGTAACGATTGTATAAAATAATTGTCGTTGCTTTTTTACCAAGGTCTTTGCGTATTCTGATACAATACTGCTAGATTACTGTCGTCGCAATCGTAAGTTTATTTATCATACAAAGAATTAAAGACCTTGAACACCGATAACTTATTTAATTTTACGCTTCAATACACACGTTTAGAAACACGGAGAAAATACCGAAACGGCATTTCGCGAGGAACTAATACGCCCATAGTACTAAATTACTTTTAATTATATACTAAGAGCACCGGACAATGGAAATAAACAAACCTATTTGCAATAAACGTCTGATAATTACGACCACTATTAAAAAGAAACAGCACATAATTATGTTATTATAAGTCTACTTTTTTACATGGATTGTCTACCGCCCCTAGGTATACGTATTAGAGGAAAGTTTTAATAGGTATTACAATAGCTATAGATAGCAACCAAAAAGTCTTTTATAGATACTAATTAAATAATTAATTTTGATATGTAAATGAATAGACACAATATTTCGTCAAGAATTTCGTCAGATATACTCTTATAATTTAAAAAAAAAAGCAATTTAGGTACCTAGGTACATAGACGTAGACGTAGATTTTGGTTTAAAATTTTACACAAAACGTTACCTTTATCTAAAATTAACTACCTTTCCCATGTTACCTTAATTTTTAGTGTACATTTTCAAATCTGGATAGTTTTATATAATGAATACTTAGAACGTTACATTTTAAAAAATCATCTTTTCCCAATATCTTTACTAATTTAATATTACTCAGATTATATCGAGCCAACAATTCATTTTAATCTATAAATTGATGACAATTGGAATCTTACGTTGAAAATACGTACTCCTAGGATCCTCTCACGTGTTGGATACGGATTACTGAGGCTGTCGCGTGAGCTAAAGATAATTTATTGGCAGATAAAGCTAAGCGTTGACATGTACACAGTACATGCTCCATTGTTTTAATAAAATACGAGCCACGGAAGTTAGTTTTTCTAAGCGAATAATTGTTACATTTTATCACAAAAAAATGACTTTTTATCATGTGTATGTTTGTTGAAAAAAATGAATATTTAGATATACATATTATGGTATCTGTCCATTATATAGTTAAGTTAGTAAAATATTTATTTATTATTTTTATAGAAAAAAAGTCAACTATTTTGAAAAAGCAATCTACTAAACGACATCGAAATGTTTTATTTATGTCGCGGCCTGAAACTCTACATGCATGAAATAGCTGTCAATTAATTGAATAAAATGTCTAAACAAAAATATATTTTACGCCTCACGATGTCTATCTCAGTTTATTTATAGTAACACTTAATCTAATAAAACAAACGGGGTGAGCTAAATAAAACCGTTTAAAAATGCTAACTTATCTTTTCTATATTTTCCTTTTCAATTTTCGTGCTTTTTTTCCTCGCAGCAAGCGCGTGTGCATTATATGCGCGATAGCAAACGTACTATAAATTATGCACCGTTTATGAACGTGGGCTGATGACTTGCAGCTAAGGTTACTATGTAAATAAATTATGACCGGCAGAAGTACCTACATAGTTCCTTTGTAAATTCTGCGATGACTGCATAGTTTAAAACCTTAGCATACAAAACTGTTAACTCTATTTACCAGATTATGATTTTATTTTTTGATGCTTCTAGAAATTACAGATAATATTATAACTAATATTAAAATATCTAACAAAACAAATTATTAATTTTTGTAATATTTTTATTGTAAATATTCGTGAAAAAATTATACCGAGAACGTACCTAACTATTTTCAAATCTAAAATAGGTATGAAATATTTTGTTATATTTTTTTAATAATTAAATCTATGTGCATAAAAAAAAATCAAATTTCATACTTCGATGTAATTACGAAATTATTTTTAGAAGAAAAAGTACAATGCACATGTGGCTGTACAATACTGTATGTGGTGGGTTTTCCTACAGGAGTAAAAGGCACTACATATGTTTTGGTTAACAGACAATGAATACGTTGATTGCTTTAAGTCGAGGTGTCTAAGTACGTAGAAAAAAATCCATGCTTCAAAAAACCTTATCTTTTGACTAATAAGGGTTAAAATGGTTTGAGTTTCAATGTATATTTCAAGGTGCGTTTAAGTTATCGCAGCTTTCGACTAAGGACAAAGACATGTGCAAATGACTAACACAATGCAACTAAAATAATATAAGCATTTGTTTTATGAATCATCTTTTGCGATTTTTACAACGTGCGGTTAGTCGTATTTTAAAAAACTAATGTCACGTGTACCTACTCAAAAAAAAAAGTATTTTCAAGAATTGGTTATTATTTTTAAGGAAAAAAATAACAATAGGTACGTTCTTTACTTTTCCGAAAAAATATTTGATGCATGAGGAAAAATTATCTTTTAAGATTAATTTGGTTTACATTTGGTTTTTAATTTTTATATTTTATTATGAAAAAAAAAATGACAAATTTAATTTTTGTCAACAATACATATTGTTACTTAAATTATGTTATAGATACTTAGATAAATTTGAACATAGAGTTTGGATCGAAAATCGCTAAGAAAAAAAGATCTACTATTCTAATACTATTCTAACCTTTTCATGTTAGGTATTTCTTCGTCTTGAATTTGTCAAAATTCACATAGATGTTGGCGGTTCACAGTCGAAATACTACTCTAACCTGATATCTAGTTAGCCCTGCCTACATTGTATTTATTTACATTAGATACCTACATATCTAGACACCTATTCTCTTTTTAGTTCATGTAAAACTTCAAAATAGTCTTTCATGTTTGTCGTTTACCTTGTACGAGGAAATTAAAAGGAAAATATGTAATCGCGAAATAAATCTGTTTTTATTTTGAGATTTCAACAGAAACATTTATTTTGTCATCCCTGGAAACAGTTTATAAGTTTGACGCATATGGGTGTCTAATTCTCGCACGACTCATAAATAATTTTAAGTAGACTAGACATTACAGTAGGTACAGTCATTTGGTAGTTTTACCTGAAAAGTTTTCTGGGGGTTTGAAGTTTAATAGTTTTAATAGGGGATTTAATAGTACTTTTTCAAACTTCTAACTTTGCCACCTCGTATCCTTGCCATTCGCTCGGTCATATTGAAAATACGGCGTCCAAAATAGTTTTGCCAAAACAATGTTACCGCTAAAAGGAGCCTTACAAGATATTGTATCGACCGATTGATGATAATCAATGTTAAAAAATTCTGAATAACAGGTAAGAAAAGCACCAAATGACCGTACTATTAAACTATTACAATTTGAAGAAAATTTGTAAGTAATAGATGAATGAGTTCAACGATAGGACCTTAAAAATACCTATACTTTGTTTAGTTTTCTGTTTAATTGGAATCAAAATGACACCAGATAAAGATAAAAGCTTTTTGTTAGGTTCGCTGTATTTCCAAGTTGAACGCGAAGGTTTTACAGATACAGTACAGAGGCGCCGGTTGTCGGCGCCACAATATGGCTCTAACTACCATATCAGCATATCGTCGCGTTTCTGCAAGCTTAGATTGCGATGATCATGAATAAATCAAGTGATCGACGCATAATAATACACTTACATGGTATGATCACTATCTAACAACCATGCATAATGCTGCTCCCGTCAATGATGGCTAAATTAGACACAACGTTGTCAATGCAAATATCTGTAACTCGGGAGATCCAGCAAATTAATAAAACAAACATGAATGGGATCTTGTCTATTTACGTTCTAACTATACCAATGTCTTCTACAGTCACGTGATTATTTTTAAACTAACAATTATTTTAATTTGGTATTTTAATAAGTTATTAAGTAAAATTCTTCATTTAAGTTTTGTGACGAACGATTTTGATGAATCATTTTTTAATTGTTATGACTACATAACTAGTTGTTACCATATTCGTTAGTACAACATAAAACACACTGATTACTGTTGCTGTACCTAATTATGCGTCACACAAATTATTTACGATTTAGGTATATTTAACTTTTTATTATTTCGCGTGGTGTTTGACCCTTATGAAATGTCCTCAACACCAAGTTGATTCATGGAAGTAGTAACCACAGTATTCTATTGTACACGTGTGTAATGAATAGTCGGTAAATAATAAAGGTACCTAGTTGTCTGCTGTGATTTGCGACCGTGAGTAATAAGTGAAGTCCCGTGAATAATATTAATTCATGTAATTCGCATACGATTTGGGTCGTTCGTCGAACAGAGCCGCCTGCGCATGACAATGCGTTCACAAAGCAAAGATCCGATGCGATAGCTGCACAATACCGGTCGATCACCTACCATCGTACTAACGATCACATCCTGTAGATTATCGAAGGTGTCTATCATGCGGCGAGTTAAGGGAAAGACGTAAAAACCATATATTATAAATGAAATAGAACTTAGCTAAATTGTTGTAACTAGGTACTGATTCATAACTACTGTTGTAAAAGGCAATAAGTAAAGCTTATAGCCAATTGGACAGTGAGGCCGATAACTGTAAAGATGTAATAATGACACAGTGTGAACCACTCATGATAAACATGATTCATCCACACTTGTTGCATATAAATTGCTAGCCGACCGAAAATGATTTCCCTAATCTTTTAACTATAAATAATACTCGATAAGTAAAAGTTTTTGTTGTGATAAAATATTAACACTTACCAATAAATTCTCCTAAGCGTGATCCAAGAAGAGCTCCCGCGCTAGTTACAACAGCACATGTGTTGAACATACGATTTTTCTGTAAAGGATTTTTAGGAATTCTATAACCTAAGCTTGCAAAGGGCTCATCTTGCGGTTCGACTGTCCGTACGTTAACTTTACCAAGTGCACATAAGAGCTCCCCTCTAGAGAGCTGCTTGACATACCCCCTTTCGTATTTGACATCATAAGGGTTCTGCGAGTCGAGGCCCGATGTAAACACTTTGCTATCGGTCATTAGTACACGATGAAATTCCTTTAATAGTAGCTCCTTAAACTCGGCCGTTTTAGACTCGCATTCTAATGTAGTCAAATCGTTGCAGACGTATTTGTCGCTGTCGAACTCCAGAATCGCTTTATGAATGTTAGGGAATCTTGGACTGCCATGTCTCTTCACCACGATGTTATTGGACGGACGGACCTGCGCCCCATACGTTCTATTAAACAATTGCAACATTTGACCAGATTTAAAAATAATACCGGATCTTTTACGTACAGTATCGACTTTCAACAGGGACGCATTTATCACAGTATTAGAAATCATATTTTCAGAATAAGTCTCTTGATAACTTATTCCCGATATGCCATTTTTTTGAGGTGAAGCATGAGATTTATTGAAGAGTCTTTGTTTCTCTAAGCTCATCCAATACTGCGACCATATCAAGTACAAGTAACCACACATTCCAAAACAAAGGAGATTTATAAAAATCCAGACTGACATCGCCGCTGCTTTCATTTTTTTGTGTTAAACTTCACTTGTCCTGAATGAAATCAATTAATACACTGTCACTAAGTCTCGATGCTAATTGTATAATTGTTATGCAAAGCCTAATTAGTCTGTTTACATCACAAATACGAAAACATTCGGTAGCTGAGGCAGCGTAAAAGTCAATGGGTGGAGTAAGATCAGCTGGGAAAATTTACGCATGCGCCATAAAGTTTACCGCAACACAAAATTTTAGCTTTCCTGTAATTCCTGTCGTTTGTCAAATTTCATCTCATGATCGTTAAAATATCCAATAAATGTAGAGTATAAAATTAAATGTAAGTTTTACCGAGGAATCAAAATAATGATTATTCATATCTACTAAAACATTTTAATGTCAAATGATTCACATACCCTATCAAATATAGAGAAATCCCTATATTTGAAAATCCCTATATTTATGTATTAATTATATTCATGTTATTTGACTTAACTAGTCGCAAAAAAAATTGGTACCCACTTGTTAAATTAATGAATTCGAAATATAGCACTTATCAATTTTTAACCCAATTTAAAGTAGGTGGTTTCTTGTTTATATTTTTATTAACTATTTTTTTAAAACACTTATTTTAATGGAGGTCCGGAATCGATCTGATGATAGAGCCGAACGACAATCGAGGGAACTTCTCAACGATTTGCCAAAGATACCTTCAGTTCAGTATTTATTTATACAGGTTCCAGAAGTGCCGCTTAATTTTTTTATGAAGGAGTTTCCGGATACGTAAAATCGAACTTAATCTTATGTCCGCAGAAACAGTTTACAATTTTTTTAAAACAAAAACTACTTAGCCGTGATGCAGTGCTTACTTTTTTAGTTACCTTAGAAAAATATATTTGATGATTTGATATATCTGCATGTTTAATAATTCCTTGAGACGCGGAAAATACTGAAACCGGCTCTTAATCTTAAAGGCAAATAAATAATGCTGAACAAAAACAATTCAAAAGTAAATAGTCTTAATCTACAACCGATAAAATTAAATCGAAGGAAGGAATTAAATAAATAAATAAAAAAATAAGGGATTAAATAAATTATATTAAAGCCACCATTGTAATTGAAAATCTTTATTCAAGTAATATTGCTTATTGACTAGAACGAAAACTTTAAAAGTTACTATTTTAATTAAATTACACTTAATCGTAATTTGTACAATTCTTTAAAAAAAAAACTTTAAAAAAATTCATAGTTTTGAAATAAAAAAAAAACCGTAACATCAATCAATGCTAATATTATACACACTTAGTAAATGTAGTTAATCATACAGATATTAAAGTAGTTATTATGTAAATATATTTATAAATAGTTACGTCGAATCCTCCCACGTAAATTATTATTGGAAGCTTAACAAAAGTAAAGGTCAAACCTTGCAAAATTGCCCTGCTTTTTGCCCAATTGTGACTTTGTGATGTTTCATGAAAATCTTACCTATCTACTTTTAAATCGTATTATGCATCCGAAGTTAAATGAGAGAACAATTACTAAGCGTTGTCTGAATTATAAAGGACTGCTTATTAGCCCGATTAAAAAAATAGAGGTAGTGAAAACAATTTTCAATATCTTTTAACTTTTAAAAAGTCCAAGTGGGTATGAAAAGCTATGAGTGTTGGGCAAACTTGAGAGGTTTAAGGCTTTTATAGCGAAAAAATAACGAAAAAGTACAATTTACGTAGGAGATATCGATGTATGTATCTTATATGATATGAAACTTATGCAATAGTATACAAACATTTTAAGTAAAAATTGGCCAAGTGCGTATCGAGCCACGCGCGTGTAGGGTTCCGTAGTTTTCAGCATAATATACGGACATCCATTAGTTTAATCTTTAAAATTAACTTATTTCTTAACAACTAACACATTTATCATGCCAATTTTTAATGACATTTCGTCCTACAAATTATTTCTCGACTTTACTTTGATCGACTACAACTCGATAGCTATACAAGACAACTTATCAGTGACAATTTTCCTTTTACATACTACTATTACGAATTTTTTCATAATTTTAGAAGCAGCAGTTTAGTGGTTAGAAGGGGAGGTGGGCTTGACTCTAAGAAAAGTTGACACTTTTAAAGGTTTTAAAGGTGATTTCTCATACCTATACTATTTTTAACGACCTATTTAACGATACCCCATTACATGGAAAAAAGGAGAAAAAAACACTTCACTTTCAAGACACCGGTAAAAAATATATATTTATAGATTTTATTGCACGACTTCCTCGGTGAGATTTATATGTATTAAAAAAAACGTAACACAGCCTGTACATATCCCACTGCTGGGCATAGGCCTCTTCTCCTATTAGGAGGAAGGTATGGAGCTTAATCTTTATATTAACTCTTGTCTAATTACAGCTTTCTAGTGTTAGTGGGCCCGTTTTGACTACGAAACCCTAAAAAAGGTAACCATGAAAAGTACAATAATTTTCTAACGCTTGAACACATTAAGTATTTATGTATATCTTTTCACTATTTGGTCTGAACTTTCATTATAGCCGAAAAATCAAATAAGCTAATAATAGAACAAATAAGTAAAAAAAAATTCAATCAAAACTGATAATTTTACACTTCGCAGAAAATTTATAATTAAACATTAAACGTAATCTACGTACTAAGAAATATATAAGAAAATAACGATATTTCAGAAGCTTGCATTAATTTGTTAAATCAGAAAATTGTTAGAATTATAGACATTCCTATTCTTGAATTGACAGATCCCTTTATATAATTTATTTTCATCAACTTCGAAAAATGAGGAAGTTATATTATTGAATTGATATCTTTGTGCACTTGCGGCATTTTCTATGATTTTATGACATCTGAATATTTTTTTAAATTCTAGTCTAAATGGTTACTGGCTTGCCCTCTGGGTTGCGGGGGTTAGACGGCAATCGCTCTGCGTAAAAATCAGTAACCTGTCAATACCTAGGCTAGAATAAGCAGACCCTGGCTAAAGTCCGGAAAAGTGGTAGGAAGAAGAAGAATTAATGCTTATAATTCATAGAAATTACTGAAATATTAAAGCTATTTTGCACTGTGCAAGTCCCTATATTTCAACACGTCGTTTGGTTTTATTATTTTGTTCCGCTATATAATCCAACATATTTTACTTACCCGAAATGTTGATATACCGAATTGAAATCTACCTACGTATTAATAAAATTACATTCAACCAGCAGGTACAATTGGATTCGAATTAAGATTAGACTAACCAGCATTATAGATTTATAGGTATATTGTACAATACTTACATACATTGTATATGTAAGTATTGTATATTTATTTATTTATTATTTATAAACAGGCATTTATAACCCATAGTATTTAAATAAGTTACATAAGAAAAATTAGACTATTTAGACTAATTACACAGTAATTTTGATTGATATTGATATTCCTG
>DVXP01001673.1:0-14376 GCA_018235645.1 Junonia grisea | reverse complement strand
GATAAAAAAAGCTAGATTCAAATCGGTTCATCCGTTTAGCTGCTACGATGCCACAGACAGACACACAGACACACAGATACACAGACAAACATAGCGGTCAAACTTATAACACCCCTCTTTTTTGGTCGGGGATTAATAAAACAGTTAACATATTATATTGAAACGAAAAATTTAATTTCAAACGTTCTCCATATACCTATTATTTTACAAGATATGTAGTTAAATATATTTGATAAAAAAGAATTAAATTTGCACCAAAGTGTTAGTACATGGGTTTTCGTATCGTATATTAAAGAGAATATTCTGTTGCAGGGACGTGCGTTTTAACCGCATCTACGATATCGCACCGGGGGTTTTCAGTCATCTGCACCGCCTGCGCTCATTGCTCCTCAACGACAACCAGCTGAGGGAACTACGCTCAGGCGCTTTCCATGGCCTGCGACGCCTGAAATACCTCTATCTCTACCGGAATCGCATACAACATATCGACTCCGATGTATTCCACGGAATGGCACACTTGGAACAACTGTAAGTTTGACTATCTATTTTGAAATTTTCTTTTATATGTATATTATAGAGAGGCTATACTCGTGCTAAGTTATCAGAAAAGTTAGAAATTTTACTTTATGCGTACAAAATTGCTCACTAATTTTATTTATTACGTTCTCTTTATTTGTCACAATGGTATAGATAAACTTGTTATAGATTATTTAAATTTTTTTGTACGTTTTTAAACAACATACTGGAATACATTATTGGACTGTAAGAAATTTATTTCGAGGTCACATCCAAAGGAACCAAATTCTCATTGGAAATCAGTGCTCAGTGCAGCAGCAATACCCCGTTCATTGAATCAATACATTATTAAGTTAATATGTCACGGTGTACAGTATAGGGTATGGCCCACTATCAGCATCCTCGCAGAGGTGTTAATTTACCTTCGTTCATTTATTTGCCTCGGTCGCTTCCATTTAATATGAATAAAACAAGGTTCAAAGTACTTGTAATGTTTACTGTATAGCGTTAGAAGATATTACTATACATCAACAAGCACTATTCATAACTTTTCTTATCATTCCTTAAGTCGTGCAAAATTAATAGGATTAGCCAGAATCTTCTTCCTAATTACATACAAAATTATGTAGAGCATTTGAAGCTACCTCTAGCTAGCTAGCTAGCTAGCTCTCTAACGCTTTTGGTTTATACTGTTAAGTATCATGTCAGTCCACAATGCATACATGTTGGTATTTTCTTCTTGTTGCGAAATGATTATTCAAAATTTGTGTTATGTATGCAATTATTATCTACAACTACAAATTTAAGAAAGCGAGAGCATGACTAATTTGCAGATTCTAGAGCCATTGTATTTATTTATTATTCACAAGTACAATTGCAAACAACTATAAGAAGCCAAAAAGATTTTTGGTTCTTTTTAGATCTTGAATAGCTACCTTCAGCAGAATTAGGTACACTATTTAAGGCCAAACATAAATTTATTCATAACGCAAATCGCGAAGTTATCCTGTAAAGATAAGAAGAAATGAGGCTTGTTTTTCTCAAACACGTAGGTCGTTTCAGAAATTCATCGTAGGTATGACGAGATTTTTATATGAAATACTACCAAAAATATTTTTTACGGATGGACAAAGATCCTTCATTTGTCCAGGTCTTCAATAACAAGCTTGTTTTCAAGGAAAAATTTCAATTACAGATTCTTTGCGAGTTATCGATTCAATCCTAAATATGTAGAACCTTGGACTGATCAGCTACAAATATTTCAATCGTTCAGAAATATTTATACAAGAATATTTTATTATATTGTCATGTTGGCCTCGAAATAGTTATTATAGAATTTATATCGAACATTATCTGTAAGAGAAGTTGGATAATTATTATTAATGTATAGAAAAACTGCTTCCAAAATATTTAGCGTTAAAGTTCTAGATTTTTTTAAACCAAGTGCCTATTCTACTGGTACGATTCGAAATCTATAAATTGTGAAAAATTTCTATTATCTGTTTTGAAGGAATAATTATACATCAAAGTTTACAATAAATATCTTGTATAAATAAATAAATATATACATTTGATACTGTCCCCATATCAAATATCTAAATTAACGATTTTAGGATACGCCAACTCGTTAAATAATAACCAAGCTTTAATAATAATTTCGAGTTTGTAAATGTAAATAATATCAGTGTAATAAATTGTGTCCGAATATGGCTTAGGATATTATATTACATCATTATCGTCTGTGCCCTTTAGTAATCTGGTCACTGTTGTTCTATTAGCAAATATGGTAAGTTAAATGTGACTGTATTCGTATGATGTATTGTCTTCCGTTTAGTTATGGTTGGCAACTGAATAATTATGCAAAGATCAAAATATATATAGAATAAAAAAAAATTGTTATTTAATCTTTTTGAAAAATTTCTATTCGTTCTGCAACTCTTTGCTTGGAATAGTGTTTATGATATTAAAATTAGATAAGAACAGTGAAAGATTATTTTCTTTCGAATATAAATATAAAATCCATCATAACTGATTTGGTGATTTATAATTGAAACATTACATAAACATTTAGACAGATAAGTGTTGCTGGTTGCTACCATATTTATTATAACCTTATTAAAGTAATCATAAAGGTTCCCGCATATATCTTATGTATAAAGCTATAAATATATTCACTTACAAACACAGTGGACGCTAAATAAATTAGCCAGAAAAATGATGTCATTGCTCCGTACATAGTACATGTTTGTATAAATAAACAAAATGATAATAACTTTACGCTTCATAATGAAGTAAGTTTATACACTACTAGGAATTGCTTATTAATAGCATTGATGGACATTTTATTATGTTTATTAGATCAAAATATTTTATTACAAACATGTTACTTTCTTTGCAATATCATGCAAGCGAATACACTTCCAGTACAAGAAACACGATAAATATGGTAAAAATTATAAACGGAAATGGTTCGTGTTTCTGTGATATTCGCATCCAACAAACAATCCAACGAACTTATTTATCTTATTGCAATGTAAGTTTGACGGTTTCGCCAGACATAGAGTGTTTTTTAGTACAAAGGCCAGCTGAGCATTGAAGCTCTTCAAAATTTTCTACTAATTCGCACACAAGCATTCTTTTGTAGCTGTATTCCTACGCCAAAACGAAATTGTCTCATGTCTATGTAGAAAGTGTATGCCAACCTACACATTCAGGCGAAGTCCTCGTTAATTTTCATCTATTGTAACTGAATAACACAGGTAAAGTAATTAGTGAAGATGATGTAGTTCGTGTACTTCTGCGGAATAATTTACGGTTGGAAATCTAGGAGATAGTGCAAGTTCGTAATATACCGTTCATGTTGAAATAACACATGGGTTATTAATAATAATATTTCTTTAGCGTATAACATAAGAAACTAACAATAAGGGAACTTTAAATACTAGCACTAATAATGAATATTTTTTAGGTATCTACACGTTAACGAAATTCATCAAATCGAACCGGAGACATTTTCCAATATGCCAAGACTCGAACGACTGTAAGATACATATTTCCGTTTTAACAAGAATATTTTAAATTACTAATTTATCCCTAAATAATTCTATTAATTTACTTTTTAGATATTTGCACAACAATAACCTGAAAACCATTCCTCCTGGATCATTCAGAGGGATGCCAAAGTTGCAAAAACTGCGTTTGGATAGTAATGCTTTGGTTTGCGACTGTGGTATGTTATGGTTTGTCCGAATGCTTGCTGAACACAGTGAAATGAGCATCGCAGCCACTTGCTATGAACCAGCCGGGGCTACAGGAACATCTTTAGCTGCAATGAAGGAAAAAGACTTTCATTGTCGTGAGTATCATATATTATACTCAACTATTTAAATAGACTATTACAGTCTAACAGTATTTTCAAATTATTATAATTATTTTAGAGCGTCCTGAAATCAAATCTGATCCCGAAGACGTCGTTGTAAATTTTGGAGACGACGCTATGTTCTCTTGTAGTGCAACGGGAGAACCAACACCTGATATTATTTGGTATCGTGACTCTTCAGTATTGCCAATTGATAACTCTCGGTACGAAGTTATGGATAACGGCACCCTGATGGTACACAACGCGGATGAAAATGACGTCGCTGTGTTTGAATGTAAAGCCAAAAACCCAGCTGGAGAAGTACACTCGAAACCGGCTAGGATGATGGTACAGATGAAACCAGATGACAAAGGTATGTCTTGTTAGATATCAAATAAAATCGGACGAAAAAAGGACAATACTTTTCATACTCTTTTAATTGCAGGTTACCCAGTATTCACAATATTACCTCGAAATCAAATAGTTAAAATGAATCAGCCTATTACACGCTTTGATTGTGTGGCACACGGAAATCCTAAGCCACATATTTCTTGGTATTTCAACGAAAAAAGGATCTTGCTTAGTGACCGAATTTCAATGCGTCATAATGGTTCTATAATCATTGAAAATGTTCAACATGAAGACTCAGGTCTTTACACCTGTCGCGCTGAAAATATCAACGGAAA
Source organism: Junonia grisea (assembly GCA_018235645.1). Lineage (NCBI taxonomy): Eukaryota > Metazoa > Arthropoda > Insecta > Lepidoptera > Nymphalidae > Junonia > Junonia grisea. The sequence continues at coordinate 9,816 of DVXP01001673.1, read as the reverse complement.
AATAACAGCAGCAGTTACTCTTGAAGTTATGGGTAATATATTTTTATAAACTATAAAATAATAATATTAATTTAAAATAAAAATACAATCATTAATCCGATTTAATCTATCTTGTTTGTTTTAGTTGCACCGGCATTTATCATCGTTCCCAAAGATCAAACTGTAACAATCGGTGACACTGCACAATTTATGTGTACAGCTAGAGGAGTACCTAAACCAGTTATAACATGGTACAGAAACACCATGGTATTGCCGCCGAGTGAAAATATCTTATTAGGAAATGATAATCAAAACTTAACAATAATCGAAACCACTGAGGATGATGATGGTTTATATCACTGCAGAGCTGAAAACTCGGAGGGGTTAACTGAGATATCAGCTATTCTTAAGGTACAAGATTTTCAAATCATTGTTCCTAAAATACTTTTAAGACCTGAAGATACTGATGCTTTCAAGGAAACTTCCGTACAAATGCCTTGCGAATATGAAAGTGACCCTCCAGCAACCGTAGAATGGAGAAAAAATGGGAACAGAATTTTTCCTAATGATAGAATTACAATATCGTTAATTGGAAGTTTGATTATTAATAATATCAGCCTTACTGATACGGGTAGTTATGAATGCTCAGTGTTTAATGAGTATGGTCGTGATACTGCATCTGTATTTTTGAGCGTGAAGGATCACGTTCTCCCTGGTGATGAGTATGTTAATATTGCTCTAACGGAAGCTACTAGAGACGTTGATCAAGCTATTGCAAAAACCATGCAACAGTTATTTAATAATGAAACTACAAATCAAAACTTGCATGACCTTTACAGAATCACAAGATTTCCTAATGCGCCAGCGAGAGAAGTAGCGCGTGCAGCTGAAATCTATGAAAGGACTTTGGAAAAGGTTAGAGAATTTATACAGTCTGGATCCAAAGTTACTTCAGTACAACCATTCAACTATGAAAATATCCTGTCGGCACAACATTTAGAAGTTATAGCACGTTTATCTGGCTGTGTGGCGCACAGAGAGGCAAAAGACTGTTCGGATATGTGTTTTCATAAAAAGTACCGTAGTTATGATGGTAGTTGCAATAATTTCGCTTTTCCTACTTGGGGTTCTTCTCTTAGTGGGTTTAGAAGAATTCTTTTTCCCGTCTATGAAAACGGATTCAGCCAGCCAACGGGATGGAACAAGGGAATCAAATATAATGGATACGCTTTACCGAGTGCACGATTAATATCCACTACAATTATAAGTACAACTGAAATATCAGAAGACGTTGAGATTACACATATGACAATGCAATGGGGCCAATGGCTTGATCATGATCTAGATCATGCCCTACCTTCAGTGAGTTCACAAACCTGGGACGGTGTTGATTGTAAAAAAACATGTGATTATGCAGCTCCATGTTTCCCAATTGATGTACCCGAAAGTGATCCTCGAATCAATAACCGCCGCTGCATTGATTTTGTCCGAACAAGCTCCGTCTGCGGTTCCGGTATGACTTCAGTACTTTTTGGTAAACTGCAGCCAAGAGAACAAATTAATCAACTTACATCATTTATTGATGCTTCCCAAGTTTATGGTTTCGAAAAGTCTGTCGCTGAAGATCTGCGGGACTTAACAAATGAAAATGGCACTCTTCGAGTCGGAGCACAATTTCCTGGAAAAAAGCCACTACTGCCCACTACGGGCCTTAATGGAATGGACTGCAGGCGAAATCTAGAAGAAAGCAACCGAAACTGTTTTGTAGCTGGAGACATCAGAGCTAACGAACAAATTGGTTTGGCTGCAATGCATACAATTTGGATGAGAGAACATAACCGAATTGCTACAACATTAAAGGGCTTCAACCCTTTCTGGGATGGAGACAAAGTTTACCAAGAAGCGAGGAAAATTGTTGGAGCGGAAATGCAAGTAATAACGTATGTACACTGGCTGCCTCTTATACTTGGGCCTGAAGGTTATAAACAACTCGGTGAATACACAGAATATAATCCAACTCTTAATCCATCAATTTCTAATGTATTTGCCACGGCCGCTTTACGATTTGGACATTCAATAATAAACCCGATTCTACATCGTTATGATGAAAACTTTGAACCAATACCTCAGGGTCATTTACTTTTGCGCAACGCATTTTTCTCTCCTTGGAGATTGGTCGATGAAGGTGGCGTTGATCCTCTATTAAGAGGTATGTTTACTACACCAGCGAAACTTAAAACACCTACACAAAATCTGAACACAGAGCTTACAGAAAAACTGTTCCACACCGCTCATGCTGTTGCTCTTGATTTGGCTGCTATTAACATACAGAGAGGAAGAGACCATGCCATACCTCCATACACTAAATGGCGCCAAGTATGCAACATGAGTGAAGTGAATGATTTTGAAGATTTGGCTAATGAAATATCGGACAAAACAGTAAGGGACAAACTTAAGGAACTTTATGGGTCCGTAGATAACATTGACGTTTGGGTAGGTGGTATTTTGGAAGACCAAGTAGAAGGAGGTAAAGTTGGACCTCTATTTCGCTGTCTTTTAATTGAGCAGTTTCAGCGTTTACGAGATGGAGATCGTTTCTGGTATGAAAACCCTTCTACATTTAAACCAGAACAGTTACGACAAATCAAAAAAGCTAATTTGGCTCGGATTTTATGTGATAACGGAGATAATATTGACACCATTGGCGAGAACGTGTTCTTACTACCAGAAGTGCAAGATGGGTTAATCTCTTGTGAAGATTTACCGTCGATTGATCTTCGATTCTGGACTGACTGCGAGTCTTGTGGCGAAGACAGCTATGGAGCTGAGTCGAATCGAGTGCGTAGAGAGATTTTACCTCAAGCAGATGTTTATAGCCAACTTACTGAGAATGATCATCGCATCAATGCTTTGGAAGATCTTCATAATGATATGGAGACAACGATCGCATTATTAAAACAGCGAATCCAGCATTTGGAGGAAACTTGTCAAAAAGTCTAAGTACAGTAGGTATTTACTTATTACTCGTCTACGATTACGTATCAATTATATTGACTTTACCCGGTAACATGGCAACAATTCGTATTTAACTTCTTCATATTCTTATTGATGTATGTATATTGATGTTTAAAAAAAATAAAAAAACAAAAAAAAAAAAAAAAAAAAAAAAAAAAAAAACACAAAAAAAGTTGTTTCGATGTAAGTTAAAATGTCGAAAAAAAAACAACAAAAAAAATATGTGTACACCAATATTAAAAATTATATATATATCTATATGTATTCGTAAAAAAGAAACAAAAAAGAAAAAAAAGAAGGCTCTCCCCTATATTTGTGTATTAAAAGTAGTTTTCTCCGGTGTAGTCGTAAGTCTTCTCTATGTGGTCCAACTAATTAAGAGTTTATTTAAATTCCAACAAAATTGATAATTTCTTTACGTATACGTATGTTGACCAATTTATTATCATTTATCATTTTATATAATATTATTTTTGTAATACTTATTTTGCTAGTTGCTACGTGACAAGTTAATTAAACCAGTGTCTGAACTATTAATAAGCCTATACAGTCAGAGAAAACATGTCCCTCTTTCAAAATTTAGGCTAACCACGTAAAACATGTTACAGTTATCGGTGTTAGGTGTCTATATACAAAATAGTCGTCTAGTCGTAAGAGTTAGAAAATATAGAATTAAGACTAACTTATTTGACAATATATATTGTGATTCTGTTACAATAATATTTATTTGCGAGAATTCGTCTATTTAATATTTGTATATTAAATATCGATCGAACAACCTATTGTGCCATTATTATATCTAAGTTTGCTATGTCAATTTATTACTATGAATTAAGTTTTGCAGTATTAACGTTATTTGCATTTAACGATTTAACTGGTTTTCGAGGGTATCGTGGTGACTGTTCATGTAGGGAGAAGGTTAAGATCCGTCCTAAATGAATATTGCGGGGTCAGTGACACGAATTAAGAATGTATTTATAAGGACTGAGTATTTTTCCAGTTTGGATAATATAAGAACGCTGAAATTTATGCGATTTTAAATTGCACTTAAGTGTTTTTGCTGTTTATCTAATGTTTATAGGAATAAGGTGGATGAGACTGCGCTACCCTTTATCTCTTTGTAGTACACCTATCGCTAATTTTATTGATACGCTTTGAAAGTATTTGCGATAGATGTTAGATTAGTAAGGTAGTAAGTAGTCGTAGGTTTATATTAAACAGGCCGCATGAAAAGATTTCAGTAAAGCTGACGTATTGAAATTAGTGCAATGAAAATTGATTTACTATGTTCATTTCACCGTAGGTAATAAACATAGTAAAATCTTTTTCATTATTCTAATGTCATCATGTCAGTGAAAAATGATTGAATTATTCAAGATTAATACAATTTATGCTATGATGTTACTAGTAAATTCTTGTAGGTACATAGGTATACGTCTATCATGCGACCGGTTTGAAGATACTTCTTTTGGTACACTACCAATATTAATAAGAGTAATCACACATATATCATATTGCATCTGTGCAAAGTATGTAAAAGAAACAACATTCTGAAGTAGCTCAATAATATTCTAACTTACGTGTTATTTTATTCCGCAGTAACTGCAATCTGACCTAGCTATAATATTTATTCAAATAAACGACTGTTAAACTGTTACGCTGTTAAACTTTAAACCAATATTTTGGAACAAATATTTCGAACTAACACGTTTTGCAAAAATATCAGCAAAGTCCCGCGGATACACCCGCTAGAATGAAGTACCTTATTATAGAATAATCTTGGATGTTAAACATCCATGTAGAGTACACACATAAGCACACACATACAACACATAAGCACAAGTTTTGTAGATTTTCTCTAATAAACAGTCTCGTTTGTAATACAAGTAACAACTGTACGTTAACGAAAAAATATGTGTGTGAAACTGTACTTCTGGAAACTATCCGCCAGCTGCATGTATCTTCAGACATGTTTTCAGTTACCGTGAAAATGTTAATATAATAGATAGTTGTAAGGGCACAGGTAAAACGTGTTAAGAATAATTGACTTTGCACTGGTGCAATTATCGCCATATCTCAATGTGTTATTCGATGTTTAGTCGTATTAATATAATTTAGATTTGAAATCATGGACGTACTTTAATTATTTTTACTTTTGGAGAGGAATCAGTTTGTTTTTACTGCAGCTGAAAAAATATTTTCAATCGACTTAAAAGAAGATATTCTAAATTCGGTGCGTATTTTAAAAATGTGTGTGTTATACTTACCTCACGAGATAACCGACATCAAAATGGTTTGTTTTTTTTTTACTTACATTTTTATATGTTGACGACTTCACTTCATTTTAAGGACTGCGCTTCATTTTAAGACTCATTCTTTTGGGAAAAAAATTGTCGTAATAATATTCTCGTGATATGAAATACGCGACGGGTTCGTATCTTTAATATTATGTTCTTTAACCCTCTCCAAGTACGCCCATGATCTAAGCATACAACACCAAATTTTGCTTCTTATAAATCAAAATGATTTAAGATGCAGTGACTTATGACAGGAGCGCCCGAAAGCCTAAAATGTTGCATTCTCATAATCAGATATATATACAGGGTCTTTGGTGGGTCGATGTCAACCTTGAACCGGACGATAGAGTGGCCTATGAGAAACAAAATAAACGCAACTTACCTTATACAAAAGATACACCGTTTTTGAGTTATTCGGATCTTTCTAAAATTTTGAAAAATACCGTGTATTCATAAGAAAAATTAAATAAAAAATATTTGAACGCTTCTGTATTATAATTTAATTTTTATTTTAATGTAGGATAATTAATAATTTCGACAAAATAGTTATTTTAATTCTAAACCATTTCAAAGTGTTATTTTCAAAGTTGATGAAGGTTGACATCGACCCACCAAGGAGCCTGTATATCATAAAACCTACTTAATTACTTCAAAGCAATAATTGAATGATATTCTAATATTATTGTCTTTTTACGTGCATTGTTAAGTAATTAATTAAGGCATCCAGTGATTTTTAAAAGCTTAAAATATGTATCTTAACTTCTTTAACTTTACAAACCTCTGGCGCTCCTAAAAATTGTGTTTCTATTCATATTTTGTGTGTTTATTTTAAGAACATCGCACAATGACATTTCAATAGAATATGTAAAATTATCTAAAACAATGAAATCAACGAAGACCTGACTCAGTTTACATAAAAAGATCTTCGTACCTAACTTATAAACGACAAGAAAAAATAATCTGTAACTTTATCGTTTACCAGTTTATAATTTAGTTGTAACTTTGAATGACGAAATTCTACAAATTCTATTGAAATGAAGTTAACAAATATAGGTATAGTTGTTTTATTACTTTAGAGATAATGTTATCGCAAACAAGATGACGTTAGCAGTAATATAAAAGATTTGTTCAAACATTTGTAATTCGGAGGTCTGTTTACATCACAGAAACAAAAGATTACATAAAAAATGACATTTTGATGTCTTGTGAGTTGTCTCTAACATTACATAACAAAGAAAATGCGCTTGCGCATTGATGCTGCAACTGCAACTGCGGCTGTGATTTATTGCGATTACACATGTACCTAATCGTTAATAAAATTAAGCCAGTGACCAAACAAAAATCTAAATTTTTGAGTAAATTTGTCATCCGTAAATTAGTTCATCGATAAGATGAGTTAACGGGTGGGGGTCGTTAGGTAAGCAACAAAGTTAATGGATGGATCATTATAATATTAGACCGAAAATAAACAAAAAACTACTGTTAACGATCATTGATTGTTTGCGAAGATGTGTCTCTAATGTTTATATAATTTGCGAAAGTGTTGATGTATAAAATCAATGTTGTAACTAGAAAAAAAAATGGGCTTTATTTAATAAAAAAGAAGAAATTGTGAAGTGGCGTTATTATAGTCTACTATTACTAAAATATTTTTTAATACATTGTGATCTCAAAAATAGGCAGGGAGAATAATAAAGAAATATAAAATTATAAAAACCTTCTTAATACAATGTAATGTAATACAATTGAGAAAAAAAAAACATTGTAACGCGAAAATAAATCTAGTTACAGCATTGGTTTACAGAAATGCCGTAGTAACTTATACATATTATAATAAAGATTATTATGTTTTAATGAAATATATTAATATATACTTAATTAAATTTTCTCAGTGAAACTCAGTCAAAATCTGATATATCAGACTTAAAAAGGCCGTATTAAAAACATCAAATTATTTTTATATGCGATTTAAACTCACTTTTAAATAATTCTGTTACTAGCAATTAATAAAATACCTTCTGCATTATTATTAGAAGTTAAAATGTGAAATAAGCAAAGCGGTATTTTAATACCACCATACCAGAATACAATAAATTTACATTTAATTGTTACAAATATGTTTCATTGCAAATAAACTATTATTAGCGTGACTTTTACGCATAACAAATTTTTTATTTCAAATTTTACTAAAAACTTTAGAAAGTTAAATTTTGTTAAAACATTCATTCAAACATTTTTATTGCATTCGCATTGGACGATGGTCTTATGTATTTGCAAGTTCGGTGTATTCTTATTCCCTACACTTAACTAAAAATACCTAAAACTTCTTCAAAATTTTTAAAGAGTCTTGCGGACTTGAGCACAACTTTATAAATTGCAAGAAAAGTTAAAGTCACGCTTATAGTAGGTATGTTGCAATCTTTTTATAAAGCACTATAGAAGTTACTACGGCGGAAAAATGTTTAGATATAATACTCGTAAAAGAACCATGCAAAATTATCTAACTTTTGTAAATTTTATTTTTGAGTACCTAGTTAAAGCAATTTTGAGATGAACTACTTGATGGACGCAACGAATTGAAGTTTAATAAAATCAATCTCAAGTCTCATCTTTATGAAGACACCAATAAAACTCAGATCACATGTATTTTTTTTAATAATTGCCTTTTATATATTTGTACAACTATATTATATATAATTTTTTTTTATGTAATCTGATTTTTAAATAAGTTTTTTTTAATAATTCATAATTCTGCATGGTTTTATTTACTATGATTGACCTAAACATTGATTATGACTGCTGTTATATGCTTAGAAAATAAAAAAAAAATAAAAAAAACTTGTGGTTTTTTTAATATGCCTTTTTAAACCTAACCATAATATGAATATGTAAATAAATATATATTAAATTATAAATTTATTTTACACATAAATCTAATTTAGAGCTGAAATCTGAATAACCAATTGAGAACTCAAAAAGAAAAATAACTTTAAAAAATTGTAGATACTTAGTTTTAGATACTTTTTATAAAAAAAAAACAGGTTGGAAGAAAAATTAAATCTCATCATCATATCCACACTAAAAATCATTTATTCTTAAATAAATTAGATTTACTATTAACAATTTGGTACTACTTCGTTAAGCTTAATTCAAATGCCTATATATTTGGTATGCCTGCCGGTGGCTAGTAATTTATTATTATCCTTGTTTCTCACTTCTACTTCGAGGAAGGCTACCTTCTTACCGAGTTTCTTGGTCACCGCTTCCACTTCAACATTGTCGCCTTCTCTCGCTGCATTCATGTAACTGAAATTATAATTTAATCATAAAATTTCTAGAGTCAATGTGGTGAAGACCTTCCAGTAGAGTAAGACTGTATACTAAGAATTATGAAGAATTCTTGATGACTACTAGAATTTCAGTCAAATACATACAAACATTATTTTTTTCTTGTTTCAATAAAGTCTTGTACTACCTAGCCATTAGCTAATACAATTCAGAGCAGAATTCTAATATCTTGGTGTATGGTCTTACCTTACAGGTGGGTCTTCGACACATTCACTTTTTATAACACAAAGATAGTTTAAATATAAAAGATATTAAATTAAAATTTTCTTTTTAACTGTTATTTGAAGTACTAGGAATTTTATTGCAATTTGACATAGGTTTAATCTAAATAGTACCTAACACTGAGGTCCATAGAGACTCCTCTAGTGTCAATAGTTTCATTAGCAGTTAGTGCATATGTAGAAATGGCATCCACGAGGTGGGCAATAAAGCCTCCATGGAGTGTACCTCGCTGGTTCAAATGCTCGGGACCAACTTGAAACTGTGCCACCATCCTGCCATTATCACAACCCACAACCTTCACCTGTGCAATTAATGATTTACTAAATCTTATCTTTGTGTATTTTGGAAAAGAAAAAAATAGTTGCATTACATAACATACGAAAATGGGTTCTGGTTTCAATTCATCTCAATAATATCATATTTGTTATCTTGTTCGAAAGAGTTACTAAATAGATAAATTGATTCTTAATACATGAGTATGAAAAATGAGATATAACATGTGTATAATTTTTACCTTTCTTAGGTGTTGATCAAAACATTTTGTGGTAGCGATAGTTTTAGTAAACAGTTCTGCAACTTTTGCTGCTTTATTACTCATTTTTTGATTATTTTTTGTCAAGGCTATAGCAAATAACTCATTTGTAATCCATTTCACAATAAACACACTGTTTACATTATTTTTGACATCTAAATCCTGATGTAACGAAATGTCAATGTTAAGGTGACTTATGACCACGGTCTTTTACACAGGTCTGTCAACTCATAGGGTGGGGGTAGTATAGATAATAGAGGAAAGTCAGTATATTTGGGATACTTAAGGTAATGTGGAATACCTCGATATCTAGAAAAGTATAAAAGCTAACCTCGTTTTTTTGCCATCAGCATAAAGTAATATGATACACGAATCCATGAAATATTAAAAACAGGACCTCAAGTTTAAACACCGTTTACCAGA
>DVXP01001672.1:0-14376 GCA_018235645.1 Junonia grisea | reverse complement strand
TAGTGAATGTAGATCTGTATGGCTTAACAGCTTAGAAGCAAGGGTCCGAGAAGGAGAATCCTTGCTCAGCATCAGCAATGATTTGGCACAGGTAAGACATTTCTTCAAATTTAAAATTTAGGTCCTTAATAATTTAAACCCTTTTAGAAAACATATCTAACATTTATCGCTTAAAGCATTTTTACCTTTTCCCTTTTGTACTCTATTTTTTTTTTAAATAAAAGTAATATTTTTCGTTTTTCATCTCTTGTTTAGCAACTTTCCTGAAAAAACTTTTTCCTGAAAAACTTCTTTCTCAAAGTACTCATAAGTCCAATAGATAAATGGTATAACAATTTAACATAACCTTATAAAATCCTTATTTTCTTTCAAGGTCACCTCCTCAAAGACCCTTTACGGTGGTGACATGATGACCACAACCAGCATCATGAAGAAACTTGCACAGCGCATGTCACAAAACGTGCAAACTTTTCCCGATCCAAGGCAGAAAGAAGCTATTGTTACTGATATGCTACTTGGAGTTATTAAAACTGGTATGTTGTCATTAATATCTTTTAATGTTAGTAAAGTTAGGATTGATATCTAATTTAAGATCTTTTAATGACTAAATCTAGATGGAATGATGTTTGACTTTTAATGTGTCGAAGATAAATCTTCAATTTAAAATGTCAATTATTCCGAGTTTTGATTACAATTTGAAAGCTTCAATAAATTGAACAATTATTTTGCATACCTGTCGATCGATGTAAAATAAAAGACAACTTACTGAACCTTTAACAACTAGTCATATCATCTACAATGTAATTATTATATTGATATTATATTTTTTCTTTTCGTTTTAGGTTCAAATCTTCTAGAAGAAAGTCAACGAGCGTCCTGGTCAGATTTAAGCGCAGATGCTCAGAACAGAGTTGCGAGTGCCCTTCTGACACAATTAGAAGAAAATGCCTTTTTATTAGCCGACGCAGTCACCAAGGAGAAGACGATCTTGCAGATTGTAAAAAATATTTGTAAGTATTTTATATTATTAGTATTATTTAGTACTGGAATTCTTGTTATCTAATCAATGAAGATGTCTGTTAAAATGTTCACAGCCAATGATAGATTCATTTCTTATAATTATAGAAAAAGAACTACAATTTTACTACCGCTACTTATATGAAACTTTAGATGGCCTCCATTATGAAAATGGACAATATACTGCATTAAATATTTGAAATGATTACCCCGTCTAATTTTAGATACTTTTAACAAATCTTATTGTAAATGTATAAATGTATTCTAGGTCTTTCCGTGCGAGTCCTTGAAGTGAAGAATGTGGAAGATGAAACATTCCCGTCAGAAATAGCTCAAGAACGGTGGAAAGCATCTGAAGATACCATTACCATACCAAAGGCTGCTTTATTAGGTATACATAATTTTGTATATTGTATAATGTAAAAAAATATTAAACTGTATAAAGTTCTTCTTCTTCCTAGCATTTTTCCCGGACTTAACCAGGGTCTGCTTTATTCTGGCCTAAGTTTTTGACAGGTTACTGATTTTTATGCAGAGCAATTGGCGTCTGAACTCCGCAACCCAGAGGGCAAGCCAGTAACCATTTAGACTAGAATATTACCTACTATGAGTAACGATCGTTATCAGGTGTTACTGATAACAACGTATAAAGTTATTGAATAGTTTAATAATAAATACCATTGAACACTATTAACAAAATATATGGTAAGATCAGTATGTAGAAATAACGTGTTCTATACTAAAAACATGTAAAGAAAAATGCCAAATATCTGAACCTCAAATACATGATCTTTTTTCTTTTCAACGTCATTGTTAATGATTGATAAAAAATTAAAAATGAATTATAAGACAAATACAATACCAAAATTTGTTGTTTAATTTCCAGAAAATCATCAAATCGATCTCGTTCGGATAGTTTTCTTCGCATTCGACCGTTTAGAAGAAATTCTTCCGCCGACTTTTGGAAAGAACCCTGAATTTGCCGCTTATTCCACCGATTCTGGGACGTCCACTAGTATAAATTCTGAAAAAGAAAAGAAAAACGTCACACGAGTTTTAAACTCCAAGGTAAATTTGTTATTTTATTTTTATTTTCCAAGAAATTTTCTTTATAATAATTTTTAGTTCTTAGTATACAGGATGTCCATTTTGGTATGTTCTCTTTCTATGATTAGGTCCTTTATTTTACACTAAATAATTTTTATTTTTCACTCTCAGGTTATTTCAGCGAGTCTTGGAAACGGGAGACATATACAATTATCTCAAATGGTCCACCTTACTATGAAGCATTTGAAGACTGAAAATGTCACCAATCCGGCTTGCGTGTTCTGGGATTATACTTTACAGTAAGTTTTGCATCCTTTAAAATAATATAAGTACTATTATTGAATATGGTGAGGATCATTTATTTTTTTTAATTCAATTGAGGATACCCAATACATTTAAAATTCCAGAATTTATAGTTTTTCCGCCGATTTAGGTCGATTTTATTTTAAGAATATTATAAATTAAATTAAATACATGTTAGTAGTTTTACTATAAATAAAACAAATTTGTCTATAATTGAGCCTAAAATTTTAGGCTTATTTATTACCATTCCATATGACAAATTCATTTAAAAATCAATATCAATTTACAGTGGCTGGTCTCCAGAAGGTTGCCAAGTGGAGTGGTCTAACCTGACCCACACGGGTTGCGCGTGCTCTCACCTCACCAACTTCGCTATACTTATGGATGTCCATGGAGTTTCTGTGGGCGCAACCCACGAGATGGCGCTGCGGTTGATAACCTTCATTGGTTGCGCGATCTCGGCGGTTGCGCTTCTGGCTGCCATACTTGTGTTCCAGTGCTTTAGGAATATGAAGGTATGTTTGAATTTAAAGAATAATTCTTGGCCGTTTTAAATTAGGATATTATTAAAATAAGACTAAATTAAGAGTTCTTGGTTCTACCAGGATACCCGATATCCTTGGTATGCGAAAAAGGACGTTAATGAAATTGTTTATCTCTATTTTTTTATCGGTACCAGCTCTTTAAGTTATATTGTACTTAAAATTTGAGACATCATTTGTAATCTATATATCAGTCATAGTAATTTTTTTCTAATTAATACCCTGTTTAATATTTTTAAAAACATACGAGAATAAAGCCACCAATTTGTAATAAACTTCAACGTTTTCATATACATAAGTATTAGAATGTTCAATCTCTATGGCTGGGTATTAAATATTTCTAAAATGTTTCTTAATTGTTTATTTTCAGTCGGATCGCGTGCTCATTCACAAGAACCTATGCGTGTGTCTGTTGATAGCGGAAATAGTTTTTATGGCCGGAATAGACAAGACACAGAACCAAATCCTATGCGGCGTGGTTGCTGGGTTGTTACACTATTTCTTCTTGGCCGCTTTCGCTTGGATGTTTCTAGAAGGTTCGTTTTTTGTCATTGTAACTTTCTTATTTTAATTTTTTATCTATACATATACTCCTCTTATTTTTTCAAATTCAAGCTTTTTTTTCTTTAAATTTTTACCAAAACGTTACTATTATAATTGTGTTCATTTTTAGTGGCAATGTTTTTTCATACTAAAATAATTCTAAAACTGTTTTAACTAATATAGATTTGATGTGACCAGTTTAAAATAGAATATCATATATCTTTGGGCAATTAAGGTTTTTCTAAATAAAATCTCACGAGCAAATCTCACGAATCTAAGATATACTCCATTTAAACAAAAAAAAAATGGTTAGAACATCAATAACAATGTGTCAATGTGTAATGGTAAACCAATAAACATGAGAATAGTCGAAAATACTCTGAATCCGAATAAGCTCTAACGAATAAAACCTTCATTCCAGGTTTCCAACTGTACGCAATGCTGAAAGAGGTATTCGAGCCCGAGCGTCCCCGCGCGCGCTGGTACTGCGCAGGCGCGTACGCCGCGCCCGCACTCGTCGTCCTGGCGTCCGCGGCCGCCTTTCCGGGGGGGTACGGCACCGCTAGGCACTGCTGGCTGACGACAGATCATCTGTTCGTGCTGACCTTTGTGGTGCCGGCTGCTGTTGTGCTTGGGGTGAGTGGGTTAAAGCTATTTTCGGTTGACCAACTTTATGGTGTTTTGTCCTGAATATTTCATTGTGGTTTTCCCTTTATAATGTAGGGTACAAACATCCATAGGTACTTAGATGGATACCCTGTGCTCCTGATACCACTGTCATGATAAATGTTTTATAATTATTTTTTCATAATCATAGCGAGATCCTAGGTCGATATAGTGGGTAAAATTTGGTAGTGGCAGACTTAAGATGACCGTTTTAACCTTTTTTTTTTAAATTGATTACGGCTAACTGTATGAATATTTTTTACCTTTAAGATCATGTGGGAGTAGTCCATCTCAAAATAGTGCTTTGTTCTTTTGTCATAAGCACCGTATTTTAGTATAGTCGTCACTAATGACAAATAAAAGTTTTAATCTATTAGTTACAATCTTTAATTTTAACAAATGCTGTTTTCCATTTCAGTTCAATTGGGTATTCCTGAGTATGGTGATCTATATGATGTGTCGTCACTCAACGGTTTCCATCAAGGCCAAGGAAAATAACAAATTATACAAAATAAGGTATGTTTATACAAACGAAAAGTGTGTCTACATGGACTACTATATATCTACTATGACACGATTCCGAATAGCCGGGTGACTTTATCATCAATTTTACTTCTATACATCTGCCTCTTGCAATTAAAGAAATTTAAACAATTTATTGACGTAATAAATTCGGTTTTAATTAGTGTAAACGACCCCACATTATCACGTAGTTCACAGGTCAGGATAAGCGTATAGCGTCATTTAACAAACGTTATCGATTCAATCGAATAACCACTTGAATCATTCGAATATTTTTATTCGTAATTCTTTATCGTTAATTTCTAATTGACTTCAAAAAAGGTTTTTAGTTTGGCTCGTATTTTTGTAAGTACTTACGTAATATCTGCTATTATCTCGCGTTGAGCTGAACCGATTTTGATGTGATTTCAAAGCTTTTGTTTCAACTTTCAGGGTCTGGCTGAACAGCTCAATAGTTTTGGCGGTTCTTCTCGGGTTGACGTGGACGTTTGGGCTATTATATTTGAACGAACAATCTGTGGGCGTGGCTTACGCGTTCACAATCTTGAACTCATTGCAAGGACTCTTCATATTCATCTTCCATTGCTTGCAGAATGAAATCGTAAGTATTTTTAAACTTTTATTAGTATATGTAAGATATACTACTGGCATACAAGAATGTGTCTTTGTCTATACTAATTACAATTAGTTAAAGAGTTGGTGCTTAGATGTCACATGTAACGTGTACTCCTTAATTTAACATAGAAGAGCCGAGATGGCCTAATGGTGATACGATAACACGATGGTTAAAATCGATGATCGTAAATTCAAACCCTGCACGTGCCGTGCAGAACTTTTGAAAGCTAGTTTTTATTCAAATTTACATCGTACTAGGTGGTGAACGAAGACACCTAGGAAACCTGCAGTAGGACATTAACAGGCTATTACGTTACTTCTCTTTACTTTTTAACTCCTAAATACTGAAACACAATAAAACCATCAAACTCATCATAACCCTTCAACAGTTCCAGAAGGAATGCGCTCGTCTCTGCCGGCGCCACCCCTGGCTCTCCTGCTGCTTGGCCCTCACCACCCCACCAGCCTCCAACCACGTCGACACGCGCCAGGGTTCCGTGAAGAGCAGGCGATACCACCCTGGGGATAACGATGATGTGGTGGACCCTAGAGATGTTACGGTTAGTATTTGTGTTAGCTAGATGAGTTGATAATAGACGGAATGTAATGGTGTTGCTGTATACCAAAGTAATTGGCAGGTGAGTATGGATTTATTATATATGGGAGAGATTTACCATAATGACTCATCACGATATCAGGAATCAAAGCTTAGATATTTGTTTGACAAGAACACAGTTTCAGCAACGGGTTTGACCCCGTAAAAGCGGTAAATATGATTTTATACAAAAAGTAATTATATGTGTGCGAAGCCACGGGCAATTGCTAGAATTAGATATTGTCAGCACCCAATTGGTTGTGGATATACTAATTTGGGAAAGACGGAGGAATATAATTTTAAATGATATAAAAATGATTTGGTAAGTTACATAATGTAAAAATAAATAGTGGTAAGGTTTAATCGTCAAAATGATATTTGGATAAGAAACTAAAATGTACTTCATACGACTCTATTTTTTTCAATTTCAAATTGTTATTAGAAATAATCTCAATAACAAAAGTCCCTTTAGTAAAATAACAACATATAGATATAGAATACAAACACAGAGACACAAGCTTCATATAAAACATACCCATATTAACGTGGTGGAAGTCATATATAACCATCAAAAGCTTTATTTTTATATATTATGTTGTATATAAGGGATATATAAACATATGACAAAAAAGATATATCTATATTATACTATTCTTACAACAGAACTCAGCGAGCACGTCCATGACAGCGTCGACAACAAACAACCTAGTTATCAACAATCTCAATGTTGTTGTCAACAACAACAATCACAACAACAACAATGTTATTAACAATGCCTCTGTTGCATCCCTCGCCGCTGCGGCTGCAGCCCATAGCTATCATTCCCATCGAAATCGTAGAAATTCCCAAGACAACCAAAACTTTGGTCCGTCAACCAATTTTGGTCCTACTCTCAACGCAACAGGGGCTAATTTCGCTCACAATATCCCTGAAAGAGAACCTCCTGCCCCCATGTCGCATCTACGGAACCCTTTAAACGCTGGCAGCGGCAGATACCCCCAAGGATACCGACAAAATGTCCAACAAGGTTCGTACGTATTACGTTAATAGAGATAGGATTATCAAAATATAAAAAGATAAACTTTATTTCTGAAGAAACCACCAAAAACACCACTTTGGCTTTCAATGTGACTAAAATTAAAGACAGCTCAATTTTTGTTTTGTTGTTATTGTTTAACGTTTTACATGTTGTGTTTTTATGTGTCACTAACAACTCCTTTATGTCCGAGCGAAAGATTTTCGATAAACGAATTCGCTAGACATGTCCACGGTAAGTTTTGTTTTTATTTTTATTTTTCTTGAACATTCTTAACCTCAACTAACGCTTTCAGATGTCTAACACTAACAAACTTCTATCACGATTAACAATTAGTGGTGTGGTGGTTTTAGATACGTAGATGCATCTGGTAAATGGGTTACAAGTATTTTAACATCTAAATAAATAAAAATAAAATACTCGATCCATTAAGCCGAATATTTTAGATACAGAAATCCTATCTCTAGACCGCAATGCGTATGAACTTGAACTCAGACGCTATTTTGTACTGTTAGTTAAACTTCTCTTTCAGCATCTTTCCAAAAATCATATGGTCTTACTATAACTCGTATTATATTATTGTATTATCATGTATTATGTGTATGTGTATGTAGATGAATATAAGCAATCTTTCCACCTATATAAACAGAGTTACAACTTACAACCCGAGGCGTCACGATGGCATCTACGTCCGACTGCTCCGATATATGTACCGAATGAAGAGTCGAGAAACGCCCGCGTGCCCACACCTCAAAACATACCTCATAGCTCGTCTCACTCCCATAGCATCGCGTCAATGCATAGCTACAGAAACAATATCGAAGTACCAAACGACTACCAGAACGTTCGGTCGCGGTCGCCATCTTGTTATTCGAACAAAATGGCGGCGTCGATTGGCGCGAACGAATGGACGCTCATGGCGAATACGGGCAATGTGTGGAAGGTGAGGGGAGGGCGACACTGCTAGAGTGATTCGATTAGTTTCATCGCTTTGGTAAGATCTCGGAGTATCCTGGAATATTAGAATTTTAATTACCTGCATTGTTTCTTCAACGATGTCCGGAGTCTTGATGTTTTTATTTCTAAAGAGCAGTTATTCGTTTGTTACAATTACTTTTGTCAACCATTTTATAGACCTTCGAAAGACTTTTTTTTCCTAGTGCCAGAACGGGAAAAGAATTTTTTTTTATAACTATTATACCAAGATATTCTATACATATATCTTTTATCAGTTATGTATTTAGATAACATTATAAATCATAATTGTGTATTTATTTGTATGAAGCCTTTCAGGTGATGGTATATCTGGATAGAAGAGATCTTACTTAAGTGTAACTTAACTGCATGGAACCTAACATAGCGTGCATTGCATGATTCACCTTGACACGCACAAACTCAGTAGCCCATCCCACCTCCTTCTAATTAACTTTCATAAAAAACTGTCTGTGCATCCGTCAAATCGACCAAAATATATCGAATTATTCGATTAAAATGTCGATATTTATAGAATAATCTTTACAACCCTAAATAGTTAATCATTAGAGAAAAACCTATATAAATAATCTTTGACATAAAAAAGATACTAAGATACTAAACACGATAGTCGATCTGACGGAATATCGATGTTGCCATAATGTCTAAATCAATTAGCACAAACCATTACTTTCATTACTCAATAATGACACATTAGCGTGACTATCGAAGATATAGTTCATATTTTTTGTACGAAAAAAACCATGTTTTCGAACTGATTAATGAACATTCTAATAACGTAGTCCTATAGTAGTAAACAAAAGTAAAACAAAATCCCTCGATTAGCTAGTTAAAAAACTTGAGCTGTCTTTAGTCTTTGTCTAGGCATCGCTTCTGTCATTCTTCAGTTGTTTTAATGTTTGATGTATTAATCAATGAAAGGAAGTTGAGCAAATATTTTATACACTGTTTACTCCACAGAACACTTCTTCTAAACACCATCCAGTCAACGCTTCGACGCTACCTCACCACGACACGCTGTCTCGACAAATGGCTCAGCAAAGTCATATCCACAGCACCTACCCTGAATGCGACGGTCAACTTGCCCCTGGGTCCCCAAGACACGTGATAAAGGATGAAGAAAGTCCCCTGCATCACTCACAAGGATATCAGACTACTAGAAGCTACAACCACGATTTCAGGAATCCACACGTCTTCATGTCCCAACAGTCTCCTGGCAGCCAGGAAATGATCTTTCGCAAACACTACAAAGATGAGAATCGGCGCAAACATCACCACCATCATGGAAGCCAGAATGTGAACCACACGTACTCCGAAATAGCTTCCCAACAAGGAAGGATATATAGACGCGGATCCGAAGAATTTCGAGTTATCCAGGACGATCCTGTGTACGAAGAAATTGAACGAAACGAGACATTAATGTCTGATATGTCTGATGACAATTCCGGCCCGGACAATTGCAGGCAAAATCCTGGTCACCACGGATCGACTAGCTCAAAATTTTTTGGTGATCACCGGCCTCTGATCTCGTACAGTCCAGGAGATAGACATCATCACGAACAGGAGCATTATGGAAAATATGGAAAATGGGATACCTTGGAAAGGGCGTATGATCCGAGGCACGCGTACGAAAGCGGCAGATTAATGCACCCATATCACCAGCCCCAAGAGAACAATATGAGGGCGTTGGCAGCTGTCCTGAACGGAGAGAACAACGTGGTGTGCCACTTGGAGCCACACAATTCCTACGACGTATACCAGCCCCAGGCTGGGAATCCTAGAACTGTATCGCAGCCCAGTTTCTAATCATCCGATGTATCGATTCGATCGGTGTCGTTTAAATTCGAGTGATAGTGATTTCGATGACTTTTAAGACTTGCAGATATTGTACAGACATAGCGAATGAAATTTTTCTAAGAACGTAGACATAGAAATTTTAGTGTCACTATCGAGTGATAGCGTTTATGTAGAAACTTGCCATAACGTGGACTTTACATAACATATATTATATTTATAGACGGTTAGATTTAAACGTAAGTTTATCACTTTCTCCACTGTGATCCTTTTTAAATATAACGGCTCAAGTTTCAGTGTTACGACCACGTTTCATTTGTATCGCTGTACTTAGCGATTTTGTATATACTTAGCGTTTAGACATAGATTTGTATAACTTCCTGTGTGACCTTACTACTTCTATCGGAGATTCGTTGAGATCATGGCATTCTTTCAATATCGCATTTTTTAATTATTAGGTTTAAAAATCTGTGATGTTTCATTTGTAAGGTTAAGTTTTTTTACGCGTTCGACAAATTATGATATAACACTGCCATATTATGTGCTGTTTTTTTATATAGCTTTTGTTCTTGGATCGTGCAGCATTACCTCTTTTAAATGGAACTCCAAAATCCATCCAACCTATTATAGACTGACACCACTTAATGTTGTGCACTCTGTACATTAGATTAGTGTTAACTACTTAAAGTAATCGTACTGTTTCTGTTAGGAATGTTTCGTTTTAATGCCATGAACTTATTTTATAATAACGATAAAATAAGGAATTGTTTTAATTAGAATTGATACAGGTACAATAATAGGGAAAAAAATGCATTAATTTCTTGTATATTTTGGATCGACTAAGCAATATATTTAGACTGAAGTATTTAATAAACTGTTGGCTAATTTTCTTGTAACACAATAATTTATATATATCTTATGGTCGCCAACATTTATGAAATACTTTTAGAGGAAATATGATTAAAAAAAATACGTGGGGACATTTATTTTTTCTATTTGGGTATACTAGTCCAACAATTGCTCCCACTTTCTTAACTAAATGTAATTGTACATTAGTCTTTGTCTATTTCTGTTATATATTTTTTGTTTTGATTGTATTTTAATAACGTTGAGTATATTAATGTAAAGTAGGAAAAACAGAATGTGTAAATAATTTAAAGTTTATATAAATAAAGAGTGGCTGTTCTGTGAGAGCGACCGCAAACGGACTGATGTTTTTTATTGTTCCTCAAACGATATAGATTATATAACAAACGCCATTAATCATCCTGAAGGTAGTTTTGAAAATTTGAAATAATTTTGAAAATATTTAAGTTTAATAAATAACTTATATCAATTTGATTTCATATTTCAAGATAATCAAGTACACAGTCATATACAGAAGAACTTTTTATTGGTCATCTTTCGCGTGATGTCAGATACTTATAAATTATTTATTGAATTACTATAAGAAAAATAAAAAAGGTAGTAGCGTAGGTATAGCTTTTGCAAGACACTTAAAGAAAAGCAAGACTACTTAAGTAAGCAAGTCAGAATCTATTCAGACCCATAACTAATTACGTATTAATATGTATGTGTTAAGAAAGAATGAAATAGATCAGAGAAAAAAAAATCTTTGTATACATGAATTGAAAATTTATTCCATAGATCTTATGACAAGGGTTTGTTAGTTAAATTTTGACAATAACTTCAAGTTACGGTAGATAGAGAACTGTTAACTTAACGCTACAATGTTTGTAAAGAAACATTTCACAAAAACCTCAAAAGCAATGGGAGATCTTTTACAAGGCATTTATTCGAACGGCTGCCTCAAATGAGATCTAATTTTGAAAAAAAAATTCTAAAACCGACCATCTTTTCTAAAACTTACGAACAAAATCTAAAAAAAATCTATCTCTCATTCCTTCAACATAATACGTTTAAACATTTCAGTGGGTAGGTACTGGAAAAATAATTAAAAAAAAAACATACATTTAAGCACCACCCGCTAATCCTAGTAAAAAAACACTTTTTATAAAAATAAATTTTGATCGAGATCCAAAACGATGTCAAGAAATTTTACTCCACAAGTACTTTATTATTTAGAAATACATCGAATTACATAATCTACTTAAAATTAGAATTTGATAGTTTTTAAAAAACTGTTAGGCACTTTGTTTCTTAAATCGACCTAACCAAAAGGTGACATTTAAAAAAAAGAAAATTAACCGCATAGGCACAGATTGTAATAAAAAAAACAAACGTTGTATTACTCTGTGTAACTGTAAATTAATCGAAAGTTTGTTAAAATCATAATAAAAAAATTGCAAATAAAACAATGATGATTGTTAGTTCAAAAACCTATCCGCAATTCCTTTAACGATTTCTAAAGAACCATTGTACGATACTGATTTACATTTTCTATTGTTGCTCCTTAGTTCAACGATCTATCAATCAAGGATGGTTTTTATGTAATTACATTACACACTGGAATTCAAATTAAAACAAATAATGTGCCTGTGTTACATTTTTGCTACTTACAATTGAAAAAGTATCTTACACGCTAAATTTTAAGATCTAATTTCGAAAATAAATGCCGTTTTAGAAGAATTCGTGAAAACAATAACATCGAAAATACCAAATGTGTTATTTTAAAAAATATATAAAAGATAAAAAGGATAATATACTTAATTTAATGCACTTAATTAAAGGTCTATAAAGAAAAAAATATAAATAATAAAACGAATACATGACGTTTCGAGAAAATATATAAGTAGATTATTACGGTTGACTGATTCGACTTTTGAATGACATATTTTAAAAATAAAAATCAAACGTAAAAAAATCTGAGAGATGAAATGAAATTTAAACTAGATGTTACTACTGTAATGTACAAAGTCACTCACGGCACACGGCACAAGGGTTCGCAGTCTTCAACCGAATGTATCACAATAGAGAACACTACACTTAAAACCCGAAGTAAATATACGAAAGAAGAAACGACCGAAAGATTTTCGAGTGTCCAAAGGTTTAGATACGCTATGAGCAGCCGCAGCTCTCTACGACCATGCCGGGTATGGTTCCGTAGATGATGTTGAAGTCGTGGTCGAAGTATAGCATGGAGATACTGCTCATTTTTCTAGGGGCGCAGCACGGGCCGCCGCTTCCTTGGGGGGCGGCTAAATGTACTAAATGGGTGTGGGGGTACTTTTGCAGGAAGCTGTAGGGGCATTCGCCGCTGCAGTAGTTGGCGTCGTACTGCTTGGGCGCGATGATCCAGTCCCAGCCGAACTCCTCGAAGTTGACGGAGAGGGGATATCGACAACACCTGACCTCCTTGGTGTTCTCCGTGCAGTCCATCCCTATCGTCCTCCTGGTCCGCTTGTGCGAATTATCTCTTAGGCTAACTTCTATGTATGGCATCTGTAATGGATACGTTGTCATTATTATTTCATGATTTTTTAATACGAGTAGTGAACACATAAAAAGTATCAAAAAAACATTTAATAGGATAGATATTGGCGGCTGCAAGGCTATTTGATCGATGGACAAGAATTAACAGATTCCAAATATGTATATAAATCTATATGTCAAAGAAATGGCGCTTAGACCAAATAGCCTTTCAACCGTCGATATAATAAATCTTGAAAATTCAAAACTTCATAAATGTTTAGTTTTTATTATTTTTAATTAATATTTTTTATCGTCAGAGAGATAAATTATACCTACTTATTTTTATCAGATTTTTTGCAGACTGTAATTATATAGGTAGGTACATATATTTATAAATTTATTATCACGTAGGTATGTAAGTTGTTGTCGGTTATGCAATGTAGGTAATAATAAAACAAAACAAAATTAAATATAAACAAAAACAATTTCACATTACAAACAAAGTAATAGTCGATTAAAAATAATTATTTTAGTAGCGAAGAACATCGAAGCGGGAATTCCATTTTATCTGTATTTTAAATGCAATTAGTAATAAGAATTACTTATATATAGGTTATCGCGTTTTATTTGCGTTTAAAAATTTATATATATTTTAATTATCAAATCATTTAAATACGTCATACTTATAATCCAACTTCCTAGTTTATTTTTTTTTCTGTATAGTTGAAATGAAATAATGAAAAAAGACACATTTGTTATATTTATTATTTAAACCTTATATATTAGGTTAATACGCGGTTTTTTGTATAATACTTTTTTTAGATTTTCTGATCGTTACAAAAATCACTTTTAAATCATACGAGGTAGTGACGTTAGATAGTTGATCCGAATTTTGACCATCCCTAAATTAATTTACAGTTGTATCGAAATAAAATGTAGTTCCCAGACCATCACAAAAAAGGTTTAAATTCCTTAATTGCAGCGACATTATTTGTCATGATATTGAATGTCATATTAATTTCTTACTTTAAATGAAATAATTATGTAAATATCGTAGGAATTAATAGAATAGAATACAAAAATACTAATGCCCTTCATACGAGTATCCTATTTAAATTTATTTTTTTTTAAAAAAACCTTTTTAGTGAACGCATTAATTTAATTTTTCTAGATTTTTATCTGACAGTTTGCCAACTGATAGTATTATTACACTAGTATCGATGTAGTATGTACTAATGATGACGTGTATTTTTTATTTTACAATAATAACTTTCTTCCTAGCATTTTTTCCTGGACTTAACCAGGGTCTGCTTTATTCTAGCCTAGGTATT